>LUCH01017870.1:0-22940 GCA_013368495.1 Paragonimus heterotremus
TGCATGTCGGGTGATTGAATGTGAAAAAACCTAACACCGCCTGTGCGTGCAGATGGGACAGGGACTAGCGAATCACGCGCATGCTTCTGTTCGCAGATGACAGCGCGCTGTTTGCACATAGCGAGGACGAACTGCAGCGATTGGCCAAGACTTTCGTGACTGCGGCATCCAAGGTTGGATTGGATATCAACTCATGTAAGACATTTTCTTTCTTTCAGCCTTCCCGGTGTGGGGGTACTGTCTGTACACCCTCACCCCAAATTCGCATCAATGGAGATGTTGTCAGCAGCTGCACAGATTTATGCTACGTCGGCGGCAATCTGTTCACCGATCTGTCCGTGGACTGCGAGTCGAGAGCTCGTGTGGCAAACGCTTGTACTGCTTTCGGACGTCTTGAAAGGCATGTTCCGAAGAAACATAGCGTGAAGTCGAACACTAAGCTCTTTGTTTACCGCTCAGTGGTGCTGTCTATACTGCTGTACAGCAGTGAAACGCAGACATTGTATCAGTGTGACGTGCGGTATCTGAGCTATCTTCACCTGCAATGTCTAAGACGCATCTTGGGTATTCGGTGGGCGGACATGGTTCCGAACACTGAGGTACTGCGTCCAGCGGACATGAACGGGATGGAATTCTTGCTGATGTTGACTCAGCTTCGTTGGTTGGGTCATGTTTGTCAGATGTGCGATGACCGTATCCCGAAGCAGGTGCTGTATGGACAACTGAGATCAGGTAAGCGGAATCCTGGTGGTCAGAAACTGAGATACCGAGATGCTGTGCAGGTAAGTCTTTCACGTTGTAAAATTGATTTTAGATGTTGGGAAGACTTAGCGTTGAACCGGACTGCTCGGAGAATTACAATTCGGACGGGCGTCCGCAAGTTCAACGACCAGTTATTGCGCGACTGATAACGAAAGCGCGCGGTGTCTGTGATATTCTACCTATTCTTTACTTGGGATTTGTTGGTGTATTGAATGATGAATCGTCCGCTTGATCTTTTCGTAGTCCAACTTTCAGTTTTGTTTTCCAAATTTATCTTCTCTTGAATACTCTAGCATGCACTCGTATACTGAAATGCTTCTTGTATTACATTTCACACATCTTTCTCCCTGGTATGGATCTTATCATTGCAGTCTCTCTCACTGTTTATTTTCCGAGTGATAAGGATTTCCTTTCTGTGCTAGCCATTCAATTGGCTAACCAGCATTGACCAGCTGGATACAACAGCCTCACTCACACACCTACTGGTCTTATTCCTTCGGGTTTACACCAGATACGTGGTGTGCGAGTGGAACCGCAAGTGGTTCAGCGCAGGCCACTTGGGGTGATGATTTAATGCGCAGACATACTTTGGATTCGTTCACTATGCGTCTGTGTGCCTAGCTCCCAGTTTAAAATGTCATAAATACATTTGTGAGGTTCATCTCCTTCAAAGTTGGCTGAAGTTAATGACGTATTGAAGTGGAGGAATGGCTTCCCCTTATCTGTAGTTTGATTGACGTATTTGTCGTCTTTATTCCTATCGGCTGCGCAATTCTTTGATTCCTTCCTGAGATGAATAAATATAAATTTCTCTTAGCATTCATTAACAAATAATGGGTCGTTGTTATTTCAATATTAATGATATTGTCATACGAAAGATATCCTGATAATATTTCCATTTTCGGCTTCCGAGTTTTTATTGCTTTTGGAAATTTCAGTGAACTGGCGACAAGGGACTCGGAACACTACAAATAAACCCCTCGGACTGCACCAGCAAACCCCAACCCCTTCTTATTAATAGTACAAGATTTCTGACAGATGAGAAAACTGCTAACCCAGCTAACATAAATGGCAGATTACTGACGAATTACGACTTTGTCAGCGCCAACAGTTCAGAAGCCCAACTCTAATGGAAATCAAATGCTTCGAGTAAACGGACCTCACTAGCTGTATAAGGCTAGATTTTCAGTGAAACCTATCTTGGCCACGTCTAACAGCTAACGTCGTCAAACCAGTACTGGACCGAATGAATAGCTTCCGTTTGGAGTGCAGTATTCAGCTAGCCGCATTCTGAGAAATTCCTGAGTTCAAACGCATGATATTTCGGATACTAAGTAGCCATTGAAACATGTGCTGTAAGAAGGAATCGTTAATTTTTCTTAGTCCTCATCCAGTTTGAATACAGTGAACAGGGAATGGAATGAACAGTATGCGTCCAAAACAAACGTCAATTTTCTTAGCACAACTTATCGTCAGACTGCCAATTTTGCCATCAACAGTCCACGTTAATCGATCTTACTCGGCCTCTTTGTCGATTAACTGAGAACTCAAATAAACAAACAAACAAAACGCTCCTGACATATCTGGGCTAATCGTTTGTTGATAAGAACTTTGCGGTAGAGTTAGAGAAATAGAAAGTTGTGTTGTTTTGAGTAAAGGAATTAATTGTGATCTGATGATTTGGCCCGTCGTTCTGTCTAAAATGCAAAACGGATAGTCAATCAGATTTGTCACTTAATCACGCTGTTCTCATGCAACAGATCATAACTGCGACAAACTTATGGAAATCTTCTTGTTCGTGAATAACAACCCCGATTTGAGTTGCTCACAAGTACGCCTGCTTCCTCTGCTAAACAACGGGAAGGAATATGTGGTTGGTGCAAAGGCACCTGGGACCAATTCAAAATTACGGAACGACTCACCAACTATAATAAAACATGCCCGCAATTTTAAAGGAATTCAAATTACATACATCGTTCTCCTGTTCCTTAATAATTTTGTAGGTCTACAAACTATTACACAGTAATAACCTGTAGTAACAATGACGTTCGTCAGTCGTATGCTGCATTCACGGCCATTTGCCAAGCTATCGTCACATGTGTGTTAGACGTTGGAGTTTCTTTCTGTGGTGCTCCCGAAATAATTTGAAGCAGGTTTCGTTTGTGCTAGTTATGTTCTGTGATTTTCTCGTAATAACTTTTAATAATGGCACTACTCAAATTGAGCACGTTGGCTCCCGTAAGTTCATGCCGTTTCATTTATTTTGCGCATCATCGGTTTCGCCCTGTTGACGATGTCAATCTTAGGTTAAGTAAATATTAAGTCTGCGGAGGAAAATATCTTTCAAACGGGGTCCTTCAAGTCGCATAAATCGTGAGCACACTGACGGTCCCGTTTACACTGTCATATTGTAAAGTATGATGTCATCATTGTTTGAACCTGATGTATGCTAATTGTGCTCAGAAAAGAAAACCAAAATGTTCAACTTGTCTCAAGTGTTTGTAATAAACACAAATGCAGCACAATTCACTGAATTGAGCGTTAAGTCTCAATTATCACCAAAATCAAACACAATAGGTGAAACACGTTGAAGAAAGTACAAGTAAATCCAGAAGAAGTATTACATGGAGTATCCACATTGCATCTCCAAAAAGAAAGTGAGTGGTCATGATACAAACATTTTCCTTCTCCTCCTCCGGGTTGAGCAAAAAAGTCATAATATCTGATATTGGAAGAAAATGTTTTCAGTTGAAATTTCTGTTAGATTCACGCAAATTACACTCTGTATTGCTCTTCTGTGTTACAAAATTGGAATATTATTGAGATTCTCAACATAATTCATTGAAGGCATAGGAAAATTGTATACCGACAATTCGTCCTTCAGGAGCGTTTATAGGACCGCACATGAATTAATTTGACTAATAATGTTAATCTATACAACCTGGAGTAACTTTTGAAAAATAACCACTTGTTCTGCATTCTGAACAAGATATTCGCACAAGAACGCATGCTCGTATTTCATCTTACACATTAAAGGTAACACCAGTCCACAAACACAGCATTTTAACATCAGTGCTTCAAAACCGTAGACGAAGATTCTTAAGGAAATACTGCGATAGACTGATCATTATTTCCATGCAAAAACGAATGTCAATCTTTGACATAGTTGACCCAAATTTGGAACTGTGATTATCAGAATAGATCGGTTGATTTTCAGAATTTCATAAAACTTGCCATGAAACATGAATATTTAGGTGGATGTAAATTTCGGTGTTTTTTGAAGGAATTACCAACTATGGAGTGCAACGAGCATGTAGGTTATTATCCAGCAAATCGTGCAAACTTTTTGAACGAAAGCAATATATTAAGTCTCATTTTGTTTAACACTTTGATGCAGGCCTTTGAATCATACGAAAATCGGCGCAATATAAAGCCCGGTATCTGTGTACAACATACACAGATTGCAGTGATCAACCGTGGCGTTGCAAGATTTTGGATTATGGTTTAGATCATTTTCGGAACTTACGCGGAAGTAATGATACATCGCCTACTCAGTTGTCTTGATGTAAGTGTAATGTGCAGTCGAAACTAGCAAGCGTGCACGGTTGAACATGAATTGTGTAACAGAGCGTGCTGTTCTGTTGTCCGTGACGTTTTAGCCGTCGTTTGTGTAATTCGTTTGGTTGGCTTAGTAGGCCTTTGGTTCATGCTGGTTCTTGTTGTTTCTTTCTACAAGACTTGTTGGAACCTCTTAATTCGGAAGAACGCTGTCCTCCGATGTCTTCACGTTGCTCTAGAGCTGATTCACAAGTGTTACGGACAGTCAGAGTAGAAATGGTAGGCGTGCACATTACATAATTACACATGACTGGATAACGTAAATTTATTTTATTTCAAGATACTATTACAAGTTTACTGACATAAAATCTACCTGAATGTTTGTATGATGTCGTGAACTAATGTAGACAACTTCGTGACTCTTCATGTTGTACAGTCCCGATAATATGCGTCCTCGTTGTTAGCATACCAATAGTTTCGAAATTTATAAGTTGAAACGTATAACAGTTAAAATGCAACCAAACAAACAACTGGTAATATTATTGTTTTGAAAACTCAAATCTCAGTAATCCAAATTTTTGAAGCCTGAAAATCTTGAGTTTTCCACAAAAATTCGGGCTGCCGTCTCCTCAGGTGATCACACGCACATTCGAAACTCTGATGTGTCGAATTACTGGATTACAAATAGTAATTTATTGACTTACGGATAATTGAAGAAACACAGGATATGTATGGCCGGGACTACTGTACTGTTGGTGTATGCGTAATCACAGCCCATTTGTGTGGCTATGTCCGTGGAACTCTTCGGAGAAATCAGATGAAATGAAATTGCACAAGTGAAATAATCATGTTCAACATAAACAGCAAACGCGGTGAATAGTGTATGATGAGATAGTAGAGGTTTTCGTTAGTGTATCTCATAACAGTATGTCGTCAAATGAACCATGAAGTTCTGAATGTATTTTAGCGATTTGGATGTGTTACGCGGCAATCCTGAAACTTACCACGTTTCAAAATCTTTAGATTCATTACTATAATTACTTGATTTGACCTGATCATCAGGCACTGGAATTGATTAATAACGAGTCAATCACGCAGACAATCAGTCTCAACTATACGTCTACCAAACCCCATATGGAACAATCCATATGTGTCCAGTGTAAGAACTGGTACGCCGTCAACTGGACGTCGTCCGATAAAATCCGACCCGGTTCAGAAAACACATGAACAAAACTTACAGACTTATACAACATGGAAGACAATGAGAATCATACTGTATTCAACTTACGAGTCGGTAAAAATTTACTGGCAATCCAGAGTCAACATTTTCACCATAATATTTCGTTACATTCCGCAGAATATAGTACAATCTATAAAAGACAAACGTTAATTGTGCATTGGTGACAATGAAGTAATAAAACTGCAGCTGTGTGTGATGTGTGTTACACGAGAAATTGTATCAGCTGTTAACTACAGACTGTTTTTGAGTTTATGGATAATACTAATCTGGTAATTTGTACCATAGAAAAATTAAGTTTATGATTGAATTAATTATTAGTGGTTCCCCACTCTTCGAGCAGAAAAACGTGCTGTAACTTGAGAAAACAGGCGATAATTTTTCACAGAATTGCATTTTTTAAAAGCACAGTATTTGGGGTAATTGACTTTCAACATAAATATTTGTGATCTTCTGTACGTTTGGTTTTCTACGCAGCATAGTGACTGCAACATTCTCGAAGTACACCTAGGTTCAATCAGATATCTATGCGTTTTTTATCGAACGAAATAGGAATTAATGTTAGGTTGATAGGGGATTTGATTCATTTGCAGAAATGCTCGAATATCACGACATCATTTGAAGTACTTTTATTTTCCTACACATGGAAGTAACTTAGCTGAACGCTTCAGGTTATAGACGGAGTGTGTTTACGCAAATTATATTTACATTAATCTCACAAATTATATACTCACAATTACTTTACCTTTCGTATTGGTCAACTTCGTAAGATATCGAGATAATGTTGGCTTTTATACGAAAATCGTAGAGATCTGGAATAGTTACGTCCTCAAAGTAAATACGCATTGAATACACGTGTGCGAAATATTCCAAAGTTTTATTCCATGTCTGAAAATTAGCAAAGCATTACCGGTCATAATTGCGTTTATATTAATAATCAAAGTCAACTAACGCATATTCCAAACCGCTTCTGAGCAATAGTTTCACAAATAGGTGATTGTATAATTTTATAAGCAACGTGTGTTATGAAATGTTTGTCCAGAATATTGTGATGTAGTGGTTATAATTTAGTGACATTTTCGGAGAATAATCCGTTGTCATCTAATGTAGATGATCTCAATATGAGTGAAAATGTGGTTGTAACAAGTAAAATCGTACTGTGAAATATAGGCTCCAAATAAAATTCGTTTGAAGCTTACCAGACTGTTGACTTTTCTCTTCGTAGAGGACTCGCAGTTTGACGTGATTTGACGAACGATATTGTGGAAACACAATGTCTTGTCTTTCTCTTCTTGAGTTAGTTCACATTTAGTCAACATGAGAGTGCAGAATAACAACGTGTACAGTATCATCGATTTAATAATTTAATACTGCACATCAGACTCAACTGAGCGTTACTAATATAGGTGCGCTGTTGTGGAATTCATAATGCACCAATCAGTTCCACCTGACCGACTCACGAATGTCAGCCGAATTAATATTGCTTACATGACTGGACAAAAATTACAATACAGCAAACACTTGCAAGCATACCATCTTTTGACTAACGCATCATTTTCAAAGACAGATTGTCCTCGTGGATTTATTGTTCCTTTGACTACATTATATGTTGTCCATACTAAATGATGAAAGCAAATTCCAGTGTATCGACAAAGTGGAAAAGGCGACTGATATGGAAGGCCGAATAATTCTACACCTTGATGTGTTGCTACCAGATCGAATAATTGATGAGGGTACTTTCAAATTTCTAAAACCCAGTGATTCATCAACACCACAACTATATAGCTTGCCCAAAACACACAAACCGGGTGTGCCACTCAGACCGATTCTGTCTATGAACAATGCCCCACAGCACAAGCTGGCGCGGTAGTTCGTTTAGGCTCTGACGCCATTAAAACGGAAATCTGACACACATAGCGTTAAAGACTCATTTGATTTAAGTGAACATCTCAACAACGTCAACCTAGCAGACAAAGTCATTTGTTCAATAGATGTTCAATAATTGTTTACGAATGTCCTATTGCACGAGACGATTGAATTTATATGCAGTCTGATCAAGACTGAAGGTTTTGATATGAAAATTCCCACCGACTTGCTTAAAATGTCTCTACTACTGTGCACTGAGAATATCAGTTTCAGTTTTCAGAGTGAGCCTTATCAACAAATAGACGGGGTAGCCATGGGGAGTCCATTAGGACCGATGCTGGCGCATTTTTCGTGCTAACGGTAGAAAGGCGAATGGCTCAAGACATTTCGTCGCTGTCGTTGTACAAACGTTATGTGAATGACATTCTCATGTTTGCGCAATCTTCGCAAAGGATCGATGAGATAGTGAACCGATTCAGCGTATGTCACGCTAATTTGACAGTCACCTGTGAAGTGGAAAAGAACGGATGCTTACCGTTTTTAGACATCCTCATCGGTCGTAAGGATGATGGATCCGTGAAAAGAAATGTGTTTTGAAAGCCCACCTGGACTGGTCAGTACGCCCAATTCACAAGCTTTACACCAGTGAGAAACAAGCTAGCATTGGTCAGAACATTGTTCACGCATGCCAGACGCATCTGTTCATCATAATGTTTAACTGATTAACTCCGATTGCTTACAACGACGTTGAAGGATAATCGGTATCCGCTAAGGTTTATCAACAGACATAGCTAGCAACGTGTAGCAGTAGACGAGGTTTCCACGGTTTGGAAGAAGAAAGTCTACATTAAATTACCATTCAAAGGTGACACTTCTTCACTTCGAACAACAAAACGCCTCGTCGCTTCCATCAAGCGAGCATACAATGCGGTTGAAATCGTAGTCGTTGAACGAACTCGTAAGCTACCGTTACCTTCAGTAAAGAGAGAGCAACCTATTGGCGCCAAATCGCACTGTATTTATCAAATTGTGTGTACCTGAGGGGAAAATTACATCGGTAGAACCGATAGGTGCTTGGACTCTAGGATGAAGGAACATCTACCAAAATGGATTCAGGATATGATTGTGCAATCTACTCTCTTAGTCCCGGGATGACGCAAACTTCCGGCCTCGTCTATCGCCAGACACATGTTGGCCACTGGTCACTGGGTTAATCCTGAATTTTGATTCAGGATTATAATGCGCCACACTAATCCGCGTTTCCTGCGTTTCGCTGAGGCCGTTGCAATTAGTCGTCTCAAGCCAGCATTGTGTGTACAAAAAACAATTATATGTAAGCCTTAGACTCCCATGGACCTAATATGTCTGCGCTGCTGTTCTCCACCTAATTTGCTATTTATTTTCTTCATTCACCACCCTAGTAGTGTCACATATATGTTCCGGATTATTGTTATTTGATACTGAAGAGGCAGTATGAAATGCTAGCATCTACCACTGTCCGTCTTCTTACTGCTTTGTTCAAATTTATGAGGGAAACCAACTATTTTGAATACATTATACTCACCACACTTTTAACCAGTGCGTTTCTTCTCGCATCGTGCATCGCCGAAGAACACTTACTGTGAATAAACTATCAACTTTTGCAGTTTTATTTTTCCAATATTTTCAAAAGTCTAATTGTAATCCAGTCTTTTACCGTATGCCATCGCACGAATATGGATTCCGAATCCAAAATGATTGATACAATATGGTGCACTTCCCGAAACACTGATATACTGTGAGTGACACAATCCCTTTAAGAGTATAATGTCTTGCCTTGTAAACAAAGTAGCACATCGGTTTGGACATCATTTAATTATCATAAACATGGTAAAAGTGTGATTAAATAACTTCACAACAAACACGATTTTGATAAAATCTCATCAGACTGTTTTGAAAGTCACGAAACCCTAAAAGAGAAACGGTCACTTGGAAAGCTTTGCAATGATCAAAATTCACAGTATCTCGCTTTTGTGTTTATGAAAAGAGAGTAAAACGCATCGGCATGTGTTGAGTTGAACGATGGAGTGCCATTCAACATAAATTGAGGCAGGTAAAAGAATTGGTCACGAGTGCAACTGTAAGTCATCTGGTTGACGATAGTCATCTGCTCGGAACTAGTGGACCTTTTGCTGTTTTACACAGAGTTTCATCGAATCTGTTAAAATTATTTTGTCGATAAACCACGACCACTGATGGTGGCCGTCATTACTTAACCCAACCTTTAGTGGGCATTAAAAATTCGTTCAATTTCTTCAGCTGTGTTGGTTATTAATTGACTCAGCTGATCGATAAGTAGGTGGTTAATGCCCACATGTTGTTCACAAATTTTATAAACTGTGATGAACCCCTAACTTTTCATGTGATTCTTTTTATTGCAGATTCTCATAATGGTAGCAGCTAGAGACGATTTTACTGAAACTACTGCTACTGGTTGTGTTCCAGAACTTGACGTTAGTTTACGACATAATGAAATATAGACTGCGAACGTCTGATTCTTGATAAAGCCAGTTAACTTGTTTCCATGTTTCTGTGCAACTCCCGTGAAGCGGAACATCCACCGTTTTTGATTGGGATTGAATAGGACACATTAGGTGAGTTTATTTTGTTTATGCTAGTAAATCGTACCATTGATGGCATAACATTTTATTAGAATCCTATAAAAAAACCGTATGTTCGTCTGGAAACCCTGAAGATCGAATTCCATTCTGCTCTGCATACCCAGACAATACTAACTTGTCTAATCATATTTTAAAACACTGTTCTGTAAGTATGTACTAAAAGAGTTGTTGCGCAGTAGTCTCAAAGGGAGTACTCTTTTATGTCAACCGGAAATCGAAGTCTTCAAGAACATCATTGACCATTTGAGTGTTTGTGGAAAATTCACCCTATTCGATTCAGCGGCGCATTTTCGGATTACTATGGCAACAAATTTCGTATTGGGGCCTCCGCTTAAAATTTTGTCCAAATATGAAACCCCAAAGCTTGTCAATTCTTAATTGCTTTTATTATATACATCTTACATAACATCGTGGTGCATAGTGACAAATGTGAGGGAGATAGTGAAACTACAGTGTGATTTGAACGTCACAAACCGGTAGCAAGCGAAAGGCTGCTCCCATTATGCACAACCAAATCTTAGCTTATGTGTCCCTGTCATTCTGATTATCTTAGACATCTCTCTCAGGGTGTTAACTAGGTATAATTACCAGCGATCGAAACCTGGAAATGACCATAGCAAATAGACTGAGGCTGCCAGTCAAAGGAGCTTCACCTAATATGAAACCATTGTTGGGGTTGTTTAACGAGGGGTTCGTAAGTTTTTAAAAATTTGGCTTCACGATTTAGTTTGTTCCTCAGATTCTTCCAGGCAGCCTGCGAAACTGGGAACAGTTCATGATGCACCGTCGGCTTGTTAACATGAACCTAAAAGTAGCACAGCGCATCCTTCATCAAATTAAATGGCCGTTGAAAATTACTGCCGTAGCGAATCGGGTTAATTGTAACTTCAACAAGATGACGAACAATTCTTTCTCATTTTCCATTGTGTTTCCATTGTGTTTCTGTTGACATCTCTGCTTGTCGTGAAGTTCAGACGTTCATGTAGAACATTTCGATAGGATCACGCAAAGCGAACCGTTTCTTATGAATCACTCTATTCAATGTGCAAAGATTTAATGTTATGGTCAAGACCAGATATTAACACGTATCAAGATTACTGACTACTGGGGGACTGAATGCCCCAAATCATTCCTGAGGGTAAAACAACTAGATTGTGATTAAAAGTTATTTCTCCCCAGAAGGAAGTTCAACTAAACACTACTATCAAACACTATATTCTATTCTAACCACAGTATATTTGGTTTCGAAAGTTCCACCTTTGGTGTTGTCATATTTTCCAATTTGTTTCAATTTACATTCCATTGTGGAAGGCTCATAGTCGTTCGTGTGCTTTTTTGCATTTAAAGATAAGCTTGATGGCATTAGTACAAAGAGATTCTATTCTGAATTCCAGATGAGTACGGCACTGTTTATTAATTGTCTTTCACGAAATGATTTTTATAGTTTTAACTAGTTTATACAATTTGATGAAGGCATTCTATCACCATAAACCGCTGATTTTAATGGTCTTCAAAATACAGTTGTCCCTCAGTTCTTCTGCTCACTTGATATGACAACCAGACTAAATCGCGAGCACATCCTTTAATCCAGAAGACGCATGATGGTGTTTTCAGCATTGAAAATTTGATTTTCTATATCCATACTGAGGAAAAGTTTGTTCAGACAGCGAAATTGTTCTTGAAGTCTTTTCGCGATTCACATGGCTTTCCCAGCCAGAATTAATATCAACGCCCGTTTTTTAAACGATTTTTCATGGATTCCATATTTTTATTAGGTCAGGACAGCACCCATGACGTCGCAGTGAAGGTTCCGTAAAACTATACGTTTGTCTACATTTCATCGTGAATAAGAATGTGACATTCAAAATAGAATTTAACATCGTTCACCTCAGTAAGTTGTTTTCTCTTTTTGAATTACGAGACCTACAACCCTCGAATGAAAACAAACAACGACCGTCTATCAAGGGAAACGAGAAGAAAGCAGACAGATGTGCTTCAACGCAAAGGTTCAACATCGGGGTATCTACACCTTGAAAGCATAGAATCTAGCTATTAGTCAATGTAAGTCTTCTTACGTAAGATGATCTAATGTACATATTGCTTCCCCACATCAGTTTAAGTACATTTATTTCGTAATCAACACAGACAATCAAACCTAACATTTACGTAACTGACACTGACTGGCTACTATCTGTTTAAACTTCAACACACTTCTACTCTGTAGATGACAAAACGCTGACCGAGAAGACGCGCGCAATCTGAAAATGACTGGACTTTTGTTACTGTACTAAATTTAACTGGGTGAAGACATTTTTTAACTTCCCAGCAAACGCTAATTTAACGTAGCATCCGTAAGTGAGTTCTGTGTTTGATGTGAACTGCTGACATCGATAATTCGTGGCCAAACACCCAAAGTACACAGAAGAATGGGCCAATGCCAATATTATGTATTCTCTTTCGAATTCAGTGCGTTGTTTGTTTCCTTCCGAATATATTTATGTGTATTTTTCCATTTAACGCTTGATCCATCGATGTGCGCTGTGCATCCTCCTTCTGTTGATAGATATCAATGGTGTAGGCCAAATGGTTGCTTGGGATTTTCAATGAGAGTTTTGTTACAACGGTACATTTTTGGAAGTAATTCTTTAGAGTTTGGGGAAAATAATCACGAGTTAAACACCTTTGTCCGTTTTCGCAAAAAAATAGTTATTTGTTTTCTATATTATGTCTGTGATAATTCGGCTAACATAATTGTTGACTGTATCCAGATTGGTTTGAGAAAGTATGTTCAGTACTAAAAAGGTTGTTTGGGAACGGCAGCCACTAGTTTGCGCAGCATCCATTTTCAGTTCGAATATCGCGCTCTTGGCATTAATATGACAAATAGCAAAGTAAGAGGCAAAATTAAAATTGCTCCCGAATAATTGAAGTGAGATTGGACTAGAGCAGTTTTCTTAATGCCGAATGTTCAGCTGATCGAAACTTATATATAGGCTGCTGCAAGCCGAATTGCGATCGATTGGCCACAATCAATCCGAAATAGTGATCAGCCGCTACGTTGATTAATGTTGTACCGCTATAAAACGATTGTTACTTTTCAACAAACTGGGAACGCCTAATGCCGTTTTTATATCTGTACTGATTCTTCTTTCATTGGGTAGCTCAGCATGCGACAGTCGTGTGGGACTTTGGTTAGTAAAACCTGACCACTGTTTACAATTAATTCTAGCTGTCGCATGCAGAGTGATTCATCATATCTATTCAAGAAAACATATCCCTACCAACTCTGGAAATTGAAATCAGATAACTCATTAATAAGACAATCGAATTAACCACAACACTTAAGATAACACCGAATTATCATGCGCACTTGTTCAGCTACATTAACCCGCGAATAAATCACCAATTGCCTGACTACTTCGACGTGAAACACAGTGGCTATCCTGTTAATTTCAATGAACTATCCCATGAATAAGACCGTTTTTCAGTTGAAAAGGAAAAAAACCTTGAACGGGTTGATCACCGATGAGGAGTGGATTATTTTGGTCGCTTCGATTTGAGTATCACCCACTAGTGATGGCCTCGTTCATATCCTCATAATAATCTCATCCTGTTCCTTCCACAAACAAGCACGTGTCTCAAAAATTGCTCTTACTACAGCTCGTCAGCAGAACAAGTTGAATTATTTATGTCTGTTTACGAAATGGGCTAACTGAAACGGATATAGTAGTGCTAGGGCTACGGGCAATTGTGAGTAATGCTCAACCTGTGTCAACTGAAATCCCCTATTGACAGCGGTAAATGGAAATATCGCTCTATGGGTTCAATGATTCCTTTGATTTCAAAGTAACAGGCATTAGTCGCGGGGTTTTCGGTTAGAGACAGTGAAATGCTTACTGTCTTCTATCTAACGGAAATCGAGAAGCCTACAAATTACTTGCTACCAAATATGGTTGTGTGGATGTGTAGGATAAATCAGCTGTGATCGAATTTAAGCTGGTGACGTAATTGTTGATACGGCTGGCTCATGTTAACGTAAACAGAGATGCAATTCTGGCCGCTCCAACAAGAATGAAACTGTAATTTTGCATTGATTTTCGCGGGAGCATTGGTTGCTAATTCTATTGCAACGCGAGAACTGTACTAACTTTAGATTGCTGTTCAACTTATGTTACCCTTCTTATTTTCAGCAGAATTTATTTTTCTCTGTGTGTAAAGTGGACAGATGTTTGGAGTGAAACACTTCTCTGGAGGATTGGAATGAATGATTGGTCTATTTTCTCGTTTATTTTATTATCATGCTTAAACCAATTGAAACTCACTCTTTCCATGTATAAAATCCCCTCGTACATTTTGAGACTTATTGTATTCACTTGCACTGTAGTAAATTTTTGTTGATAATGATGAAAAATACACTTTTACGTTACTCATTCCTCATTCTGCTGCAACTGGTAAATTCATCCTGGTTGCCGACTTGTACTGAAACTCAACAAGAATGGGAAGAAGCAGATAGTTTCAATATGGTTGGCTACACAGTACAAGAGTATGGAATATCCTTGAACAAATGTAGAGCATTTTGTACCAACAGAACCTCGTGCATTGCAGTTAAACACAATTCACGAGTGAGTGATTCATAAGCTCACGTGCTATTATTCAAATTCACGCTTAATTTTGTTGCATAATTACATACAACATGTTTCTCCATTCCAGACGAGGCTGTGTGTGTTATACGATGAGGGTGAGGAATTGGTTGTCACTGGAGAAAATGAAATCTTATATTTGCGAAGATGTTTACGTATGTTCACTATTTTTTCGTTACTGGAAACAGTTGTAATTTTGCCAATCACCAAAATGATCATTGTGTTTATGTCAACTGAACAAGTGTACCAAGGCTAAAGGCTAATATTCATGCAATTTGCGTGTACAGTGACAGTTTATACATGCCATGCTCGAATGAAAGACTGAGACATACTGATTAGCCTGAGCATAAGTTTGACATAGCTGAACAAAATTTGACGTTGCCACGATGTAGTGTGTTTGTGAAAACCAAACATTTCATCAAATATGGTTACCACACTGCTGTTTGGCTCATACGTGTAAACGCATTCCTAAAATTAATCTTTTTCTGATGATAAAGATATATTTTGTTAGCCCACACTGAGCGTGCATATATACAAATATATATATATATATATAAATGATGAGACAAGTGTGAGGCGGGTGTGTTTGTTATTTTATTATACAACTTTTTGCTAAAAACAAAATGAGGTTTATCAAACTATTCGAATGCATTCTTTTTGATCGGGCCATTAAAAACTGCTTCAAATGTCATGGATGTAAACCAACTGAATCAGGCATTCAAAATCTCGCTGAGATCATCAATGGACAACCACATTTACCATTGTGCTATTTAACTTACAGTAAACGCAACTGCATGCCCATACTTGAATGGTTAACAGCACTTATTTGTGGACACCGCTACGATTGCTGGATAATTTAATGTGTGCTTACGATTACTCAAACCAGCCTGGCGAGAGCATAGAGAGAAAATGGAAGCCCATTGACCGCGGGCCACAAACGTCCAGACGAAGACATATTCCGTCTGTCAGTTCTGACTGACCTAACATTATCCATAAACCGTCGTGGTCAACAGAATCAGTAAAATTTGGTGGTGTTATTTGTGGCCAAAGTCGGAACAATTTTTCGATTCACTTGGATAGTGAGACAACGGGTCAGTTAATGACATAACTGGATGCAAAGGGATGAAAAATACATTAACTCGTTCACAATATCACTGCGGTATCCAGGCTCCGATACTCTAGTGAGAAAATCGTGGAGCCAGGGAAGATACTCAAAGAAGGTCACTTACGTTTTCCGGTTCAGCTGGTTTGATGTGACCGTGATATGTTATAGCGGGAAATCGAAGGCAGCACGATGTACGCCGTTTTGTTCCGATTGTCTTACGTGCTCTTTTTCCATTTCTTACAGAGCATACTGTCAACGTCGTGCCAATTGATCAAACACTAGAAGACTCCCGTGAAAGAGATTAATCAGCATGTATCCCTAATCTGTATGTTAGGTGTCACGTGTTCCATAAATATTCCTACCCGAATTCTGCCTTCCGTCTACTCACATGCCTGTTACATTTGGCGACCCTACTAGGCTGCAGGACGCTCCCGTATCAATGACACAAGAGATGCATCGTCCGTTTATGGTGGTCGAAGCTACAAGCAACCTGCGGTTCTGTGATAGGGCAATTGTCAAATGGATCACTCGTTATATGTTTGCGCCCATACCGTCGAACTCATTAGAAGTCGGTGGATTAAATGTGAACGCTGGCTCACCTGGGGTTTTTATGTTGTGCCCACAAGTTCGTGCAAATCAACCAAACTGTTGGCAATAGCAACAGCCGCCCCTAATCCAACTAGTCTGACTTCGTGCCCGGTTCCATGCGTCACGCTGGTAGTTCCTCCTTGGCGGTTGAACGGTAGCATTCACTTCGAGTCCAGGGAAGAAATTCCTCTCGAGGCTGTTCGTGACCGCTTTGATGTGTCTTCCGAATTCAACAGCCTGCTCCAGTTCCATGAGCGAATTCACCAGGAACCGTTCACAAACCATCTGGGAAGTTACTCCTTCCACCAACCGTTCCAAAACCCGTTCGGCCCGACTTTCGACGGGCTCTGTTGAGAACCCTTGGGGAGCTGGGCGCTTCAGCTGCTGTGCGAAAGTTTGCATATCCTTGCTGTGCCGTTGACGGCGTTCTTGGAACTCCCTCCTATAGTCCAGGGCAAGGGCTCCGGGTGTTAGTGTGTTTCTAAGACGTTGGTACGTTTGTTCGTTTACTGCATTCTTTACGATCTCATTTTCTGACACGATCGTAAGCGCCTCTCCTATCAGCAAGTTCAGCAGTGCGTTTGGCTGACGGGAGGATTCAAACGTATCCACGTACCACCGAGCCCGCAACTTCCAGCTTGAGAAGTCTCCGCCCAGGTGGAACTTCTCGAGTGCAGTGACGGTCTAAGTAGTTTCCACACCGATGGCTCCTGGGCGGACATCCGATGTTATCAGGACTGTGAAGAGGTTCAATATCTTTTGCAAAATCCCTGTCGTAGAGGCACACGACAATTTTTCTCTACTCGCAGGGTGTTTCGGCATGCAGGCAGGGTCGCCAAATGTAACAGGCATGCGAGTAGACGGAAGGCAGAATTCGGGTAGGAATATTTATGGAACACGTGACACCTAACATACAGATTAGGGATACATGCTGATTAGTCTCTTTCACGGGAGTCTTCCAGCGTTTGACCAATTGACACGACGTCGACAGTATGCTCTGTAAGAGATGGAAAAAGAGCAGGTAAACAACCGAAACAAAATGGCGTACGTCGTGCTGATTCCGATTTCCCGCTATAATATTCACAAATTGCTACGTTCGACTCCATAGTGAAAATATTGTGACAGGATTTACAGTCCTCGACCGGGTTATTTACTTGAACAAGCCAGGAGAAGCAATCACTGCCTCGTTTACTCTGTTCGCTAGGTGAATGTTTGAGCTTCCGTGGATAACCAGAAACCTACACGCAAACTGATGTGCTTGTGTGTTTCGGTGTGATTAATTATCATCTTATGCAAAGTTAATGACGCCGTGAGCATACCACTCACCACTTGAAAAGGTTGGCCGAAATCTATTCAGAATGACGACACACTCATTGTTAGCCGTTGATCCGGTGCTTACTTATTAGAGAGGATTCAGAAATATATCCATATTACTCACCAGTTAATGTGAAGTCAAACTTCGTAACCCCATATGTAGCAACAGATATAGGACCCCCTGTACTGGAACAGTTCATGTTTTAAACTACTTTTTCAATGACGTCGTCATCAGCTTCATCCATAATGCGATCTCTTACAGTGAGCTGTATTTAAACTGTGTTAGTCCATTTGGTAAATCACACCTCATCAGATAACCCCTACAGACGTAAGTGAAAACTGTGCCACATATTGGGATTCCCATAATCGGTCATCGAGTGCGAACGTGGCATGTTCATATTCCCTACTTGATGCCAAACAGAATTATCTACGATGAATCTATACCTCTATGTGGTTTTTTGGATGATCAGCTGAAAGTGTCATATAGTTATCTGCTTTCCATCTGTTTCTGGTAGTGTTTAATGTCAGGTCACTGCGTGATCACAGCATGACAAACTTGCACCAACGAATGTCTCTGGACACACTAGAACTCTTTACGCTTGTCCTTAATCTAAACCGTTACCCTGGAAGCCATAAAAATTTCTCGCCTTGCAGTCATGTTGCAACAAAGACTGGATGGTTCCAACACGATGTGCAGCTGCAGACGCATCACCATCAATGAGGGACTAAGTGCGTAGCAAGCGAGAGGGTTTGAATAGTGTTGCTGTCGCCGAATACTTTTACAAAACTGTGTCGATTTTTACAACCTTGGTCAAATTTAGAGGGTTCCTGTGGTTTGATGATTGGAAAACGCTCAGCAATTTGTTTAATATTTTTTAAAATTACAACGGTGTATCTTGATATAAAAGTATACAAGTGGGTAGGGTGGCGGTGTGCCCCTATAAAACGCCTTTGCATACAACTGACTTTTGATCTCATGTTATGTGACCACATTCCAATTAGGATTCAAGATATTGCAAACAAATAGCTATTGATTCGAATTTTGTAATGAATTGTATGTTCTTTTGGAAACAATGGCCTGGTGATCGTAGTGTTATATTACTCACTTTGCCGACGTCAGGCTTATATAACCTATGTGTTTGAAGTGAATAATTCTATGTATAGATTGGAATGTCGCTTTAGGAATCCGACAGACTCCTCGATGGCCAATGTGCATGGGTGTGACGCAGTAGCTAGGCTTGAATGCGGTGTGCACTTTGACCTCATGGTTTGAGTCAACGAGGCAAGCAGAATTGCACTAAGAACTGTCTATATATGGCAGTCCGAACCTCACTCAGGTGAGATGGTGTTTGCATATTTCCTTCCAACGAGCGCCTTAAGTACAAAGGAGAAAAAGTTCTCTACAGAAACATGGAAGTGATTGAGGATAGAGAGAAGCAATACCACAAGGCACTGAGTCTTCAAACTGAAGATGTAGTTTTGAGTTGGAATTGAAGGGCAGTCTTAGTTGCGAAGCGTAGATATCACTCTCAGGGCCATGCGAAATCCACGAGTAAGGACATACATCAGATTTTATCTTTGCACAGCAGGTCCATGTGAACAGGTTTACACCGTAACAGAAGCATCTATTTAGTTGCCGATGTTACATATAACGAGCAAAACATATATCGGGATAAACGGTGGCACGAAGAGTTTCATATAAATGCAAGGACTCTTCGTCTGCTAGGCCAATTTGTGTAGGGTACACACAATCTCTGCTGGGTATCCATTGTCAAATTTACTGTGTCACGATTTGGCTGTGGGTGAACTCGTTGAGTTTAGGTGAATAATAAATGCTTTCAACAGTAACACAGTCATTGAAATGCTTGCAACCTTTGCAGTAGCCACCGAGTCAAATGTCTTCTATGATGTATTGATATCTATTAGCTTATGCAGAATCTGTGCAGATCTATCTGCACTGAAATTTGCGAACAAACAAAGCATGCCTTATGCAGTCTACTTTCGAGGGTATCAGACAGTGTTTAACTGCGAACTATCTAAACGTTTGTATGGAGGCATACGATCAAGTTAAGCACTGCTAAGCGGAAGTGGGTGACGACGATCCTCGTAGGGAACGAAATATATAAGCTTGTCGTCCTCTTCTCATGAACTGATTTGATACGGGTCATTGGTAGAATTGTGGAGACCATTTCAATATTTGATCCAGGGAAAGTAACGGAATTAGGCCGATTTTCCACTTTTGCAGTCAGTTTTGTGGGGGACATATTTATTACTAACAAATATTGCACACCGGGAGGAATCCATTAACACATCTCCCACTACATATAGATGAATGCGTAGCTGGTCATTATGTGAATCATGAACACGCGAGCAAACATCCCTCTTCTCCATGTGGAAACCTACAAACCCGTGAACCGAATTTTCAGAGAAGTGGTAATTTACCTCACCACTAAGATAAAGTTAATTTCCGTGGACATGATACATCAGCTGAACTCCGCGTGGTAATGAAACATGTGTGATGAGGTAATAATTTCAATTTGTTAAATAGATGTCCGAACGTATAATGATAGCAGTCATTTGGTGATCTCCTCCTAACTAATTTTTTGAAGCTATCAAACATGTGCTAAATCGATGGTTATGTTACTCGTCTTTCAGTTCTGAATACGGTTAAGCTCCACTTATCATTATTTGGATGTAGTCCAAGCTTGTTCAGCCTACTGGGGTTTCGAAAACTGTGAAATGTGGCCAATGCAGCAAATCCCGTGTTATTTAAATAATGCGTTTTATGTTCGTTTTCTCTCGTACAATATAGATCACTTTGGTACATGTTGTACAAATAGCGTTTGATGTGGTTGCATACATGTCACAAATTATAGGCGCGTTGTTAAATGGAGTTGACTTGAGAGTTACTACTTTGTAGGGTTTATGATTGCTTAAAACATCAAGAATAGTCTAAATGTGACCTTGGTAATTCCAAGTGATCCTAAATTGTAAGGATGGTCTCCATGGAATGAGCTTGTCTCACGCATTATATTGCGCATTATATTGCGCATATACCAATAGAGTCGTATGAGACCAGAGCAGTCTAGTTCTGCGAAAAATCATCTCCACCGAAGAAACGCGATGGTTTTCTCCAGGTGATGATTAGAAGGTGTGCTATTTCACACGATGTACGGATTGTGAGTGAACATCAAGAGAATAAGTAAACACAGAATACTGTGGAACTTTCTTGCAGTTTAAAACGCATCACTGATCCTATCTATTACTATATGCTAAGCCATCAGTTGTACCACCTAAATATTCCCTCAGTTGAACGCTAATGAATAAAGTAAGTATTTTACGGGGTAGTTGATCCATTCAATAGAACTGACACACTATTATTTTCAACAGCTGAAATAGAGCGCTCATAGTGTGTCTGCATGACTCCCGCTCGATGGTCTCGAGAGATACGGATAAATAACTTTGAGACACTGGTCTCCCTTCAATAACTTCATCAATACAGAAAAAAGACGCATGTTGCGATATGCTCACATTTCGTCTACTCCCGTTAGTAAAGAACGGAAAACATACAAATTATATATGACACAAATAGAGATAGACAGGGTATAGACACTCATACAGTCACACCAATAATTATGTCATTATCACCACGACAAACTTATGGGTTACTTCAAACAGTCTTCTGCACAAAAAGCCTGCTGGTGAGTTCTGATCAACATGACTTTGCTAAAGGCTAT
This sequence comes from Paragonimus heterotremus, assembly GCA_013368495.1. Taxonomy (NCBI): domain Eukaryota; kingdom Metazoa; phylum Platyhelminthes; class Trematoda; order Plagiorchiida; family Troglotrematidae; genus Paragonimus; species Paragonimus heterotremus. The sequence continues at coordinate 21,468 of LUCH01017870.1, forward strand.
TAGCTTCGAGTTCTAATGGAGTAACGATATTTGAGGTGACATTTGTCACTTGTTATCATGAGCTGTCTGCTAATCGATGATACGAGGCTTCAAGCAACAGTTTCTTTGGTTTCACACTGTTGTGTCACGAGATGTTTTAGTTAGTTCGGATTATGTTCCGTCGGTTGCCGGGATAGTTGTCTGTCAAGTTTGCTTGAGTAGAAGATTGTCGGCAGAATTGATACGGCGAAATAAATATATCTAAACGCTAGTTGACATGTACTGGAATTCCAGAATGAGAAATGAGTAATGGAAAGATTAGGGTAACTTTTGTTGGAACTCTATTTTCCATGAATATACCTCAATGGATCGTCATGTGATTTAATAAAACAATAATGCATGATAATCCTTGCGTGGATGTGAAAATTCGCGTGAGCAGTGGTCGTTTACTGTGAACCAAGCGACACAAAAATGCACGGGTGTATTTAACTCCACGGATGTCCTGACATGATATTAAACACAGTATAAACTACGGATACACAAGCAGAATTAATTTCAGCTGAAAAACTATAAAGTATAATACGTCATAAATAATTAAGTTGCTGGTGCATTTTTTGTTAATTGTTTGACATTCTTTTCCATAAATTATTCTCGTTTGTGTCGAAACACGACAGACACAGTTAAAGATATTATCATAGGTGTTTCATTTATCAAAATGGTTCTACAATTTGCTTGTCGAAATTCGTGTTCATTGGAACACTCGAATCCATGAATAGATAATTACAAATCGCACATAAACACCCAATTATACTGGCACCGATAGCAATTGTTTTGTTTCATAATCAGATTTGCTCACTAAAAGTGTCATTCATCTCAGAGATTCCAACCGAAGAACATGCCAGTTGTCGCAATTTACTGAAGGCTATCTTGACACAATTGTGTTTTTAATTCTGTCAAAACCGATTGGAATAATTGGCACATCACTGTGATAAATTTCACATGTAGATATGGTCTACGATAAAATACAGTGTGTTTTGCACAACGACTCATCAGGAGAAATCACCACCGGTTGATTCTGTTGACGACATGCATTTATACAATGAATGTAGAATGTAATTACTGATTGAGCTAATCGACGGAATTAAGCCGAATTTTCACATTACCTTAATATCGTAATTGATTCATTAGAGGATGGTGATCATTTCACTCAAGTAATTATACCAACAGACATTCTATCCGGATTTGACTTACATACTTAGGCACCTGAATGAATGTTGCACTGTTTTTGTGAGCATGAAACAAAGAGAAACCAATTCAATCTAACTTAGTAGATTGATTCATGCATCAACCTTCAACTTGACACAGAGTCATGTCATTGGCAATAGGGGCATTGTATCGCCTCTTAATTTGGCTACTGGCTCTTCGTTCACAGTGGGAATGTCTTAATCACGTTTGATTTATCAAACAGGCGCTCTGCAGATGACATCTCTGAAT
>LUCH01017871.1:0-22714 GCA_013368495.1 Paragonimus heterotremus
ATGGGCAAGCGTGACGTAACCGACCAACTTAGTCATCGCCAACTGACTGACCAGTGACCTAGTTTCACTGTAATAAGTCTGATGGATATCTTGGTCTAACTCTATTAAATCCTTATATAATTGTGCCAGCCTGAAGATGAATTATCGGAACCATTTTCGCCCGTTTGCAACACTCTCATCGGTTCAATCACAAGAATCTCACATTGAAAGCTCACTGTTTTACCTGGACCTCTCCAGTTTACTTAGAATTTATTCACATCATTAAGCAAACTAAGTGGATCATCGCCGCACTCTAACAGATAGAAACTTCCGCCAAATACTATTTGGATTTGGAATGCATGGGTTTGCCCCTGGGTCAGGAGGATGTTCCATGGTAGGCATATGGCATGGAAATCATATACTTCCCGAATGTGATTCAAAAGCTTCGTGGTACACAAAAGAAACCGAAACGGAACGATTAAAGATATAAGGAAAGCTTGCGTGGTGTGCGAGCTCAACTTGCCACCGCGACATCAGACAGGTCACCAGGATAGACCGGGGTCTTCGCATTCCCATGAATTCTCCAGTCAGCCTATTCCGAAATGGAGCAATAGATCCCAGTTTCACTTTTTTTGAGGCCTGGCACCAATTGAAGATTACAGGCCAGTTATTGTGTCCTCTCTCAAGGTGATCGGGCAAACTAGTTATTATTTATAAACGATTGTGTCCAGGCGCTCACGTGTGACGATTTAGTCATGCCTAGCGCCAGGGCATTGATGTAGTGGTCAACATGGCACCGCCGACGACTTCTGATAAGAGCGGAGCCTGAAATTAGTGCATTTTTTGGAAGAGACGTTTGAAAAGTTTATGGGAGTGCAACGGCTGTGGTAAATTGCGGGTGTTGCTCGATTGATAGGAAGAAGAAATCAACTTTTACTCATCAGTGCATATCATATCCTTAAGAAATTTCACCGCGACTTCCATGCCAGGTTCTTCTTATGGAGGGAGAATGAGGCCACACATTCCCACAATAGAAAGACCATTTCGACCAATTATGACGCAGCGGACGCGTTTATATTACTGTTTCAGAGTTTAATTGTCCAGCTCACGGAATATCTGAGCCTCTTTTCAACCATTAGTGTCATCATGGCGGATGGAGACAATATGCCCCATAAAGTTTAGCCAGCGCTAGATCTGCTGAACCTGTCGATTGCAACCGCGGTAACTCAAAATTTTTGTTTTAATTTTTTGCTGTGATATTCTACTCATGTTTGCCCCACAGATGCCCTGTTTATCAAAAATTACATTCTATTACTGTTAGTCGTTGCAGAACAACATACCAATCTTTTTCTGTAATAAAATATTTCGTCCACATTACCTGTATCTGTTTTATGTTCCATTTTTGGTGCTCTTAGCATCGAAATTTATACAGTTATCTTCGTCGCTTAACATATCGGTGTAGCTGATAAATGTCCGTGTGAATATCCGCTCGATTCCATTAATTCCTCACTTTACGTTCTGTCCCTGCTGCCCACCGTTTTTTATTACGCCAACATTTGCCCTTTCTGTTCACAGACTGCAACACAATGACACGCACGTGATCCAGCAACGTCAGTGGTTCGGAAGTATCCAAGTTTTGTGACCGATTCGGTTGCCGCATGACTGCTTAGAACGGTGTGCAATGCCCGCCGTGAATTCACCGGTTCCACAATAAATGTACCGGCCCTAGGGAGGACTAGTGCACTCTGCTGGCTTCTCCAAAAAAACTATTCATCCGTTTGAGCCGTCTTTTTTGTGAAGGGTTCATTCCGTTCGGAGCTGTATCCGTCCCGCTTTCCGCCACCCCCAGCACAAAGAAACACAAAAAATTTAAACGTATTTGCGAGGCATCTAAGAATATCAATGGATTGCCCATGGCCACAGCTGATAGAGCGTTTACGGAAATGCAAACGGTTTCATATGACGTGAGGCCAGAACTGTACTCATTGAACGAGAATACTGCGGTCGCCTTCCAGGCGTGGCGGCTGATTGCAAGATAGTGGCTTTGTCCACAGCTTAAATTAAGGAAGCCGCAAAAATTGAGGCATAAAGCACTTCGGACGAGGAGACTAGTTTTGTGGGAACGATTTCCGACCACGTCTTCCGTGACTGAACGAGCAACTACAGTGATAAACTCTCCATTCTGTCTAGGCTTAACAAAATTAGCTTCTGCCAGCACACTGCTCCAAAGCCACCAAGAAGTCACTCGGACTGGTTGCAACGTTACCCGCAAAAATAAGCGTGAGGTAATACTGGACGAACGGTTGAACTGAAGAAAAGTCATGCCAATCTGAAGGCAGTGTCACTGGATCGCTCACCGCAAGAGCCGCAGAATCGTTCTTATTCTGACAGAACGAGGCTGACCCCAACCTTCAAGCCGACATAGAAGTCCTTAATATTATTCTCAAGAGGGAAGCAGTGCCTCCGAATAGATCAACCCACATGCCAACACCCACTCAGAAGCGGCTGCCCCATCCCCTCGAATGACCACTCCCCTCTGAAGATGCACGAGTCTGAACCAGTAGCCCCCAAAGACGCCAATGTCATCAATCTGGCTCTTATCTTCTAACCATCCCGGCTGCAAAAATTTGCATTAAAGGTTGTTTTATTTCTAAGCTTTACAACCCAATGAGTCTGCTTGGGTAAACTCCTGCATCCATAATGGCTCATATTTGGCTCATTCCAGCCTAATTATCCTCAGCCGGATCACGGCCATTTCGTCCTAAGTTCTCTCCTGACCTCAAATCCCGCCCGACAGTTTGAGGGTGGAAAACTGCAGATAACCCCTAGTAACTCAGAAGGCGGAGGGCATCCAAGAGCTATCAATCGACGGGCCAACACAAACGGATGAAGCGTCCCACAGGGATGCTCATATACAGTCAGGCTGTGACGAAGCGGCCGTTACTCCCCAAGCATGTTCACAAAACTCTTTCACCCTCAGTGTACTCTCTTTCGTTACTAGGGTTGCTTTCTCTAGCTCCTTCTTGTGTTCTTCCGTCTTCTTTTGCATCTGGTCAAATGTGAACGTAGCCCTCAAGTGCGTGTACGCTAACTGTGTGAGCCATTAAAGCAAACTGCAAAAAATCAGAAAGTTGACTTACAACACTAGTCCTCATACTTTTGCCACAACAGAAACCTGGATTTCCGCGGATATCAATGATAAGAAACTGCATGTTCCTGTCTACTGGTTGTGCCGAACGGATTTCTTCCATGGGCACATGAGAGGCTGTGAACTCATCCTTAGCCAGAAGCTCCCGGTGCTAAGTATCCTAAGGCAATTCACTTCCCATGAAAAATGCAACGGACTGCGTTTCAAACTGCAGCCTCGTATTCGCAACACCCTCATCATCGGTGTTATTTGCCGATCGCCATCTTGCAGCGCATCTGGCGGCGAGGCCATTTTTGCCGCTCAGGGTAGCCTCTCGTCTACACAGTGTTTCTCTCGTCTTCTCATTATGAGTGACTTCAACGTTCCCAAACTCAATCACATAGCTGCCCCCCATGAGGGCTCTGACTGTGGATTTTCGAAATCCCCGACAAAGTTGATCTATGTGAAGGAATGGACAAAGCGTGTCGAACTACTTACTAGACACCTTCCAGGACAGACACCCTCCTTGCTTGTTCTGGTTATCACGAATGAAGCTCACTTGATAGACCGAGTGGTCATCAGGCCACCGCTGGTGCATAATGACCACGTGTTAATAGCTCTCAACTTCATCTGTCTCTAGTTTCAACATACCGTAACAAACAGCTCATTCCGAAATTTCCAAAAGTGTGACCTTGACGCATTCAAGTGTTTTCCATGTACATTAAAACTCCTATCCGACTTAATGAATTTAAACCACCTTTCTTTGAAACTGCTATTCGAGAATCTGGTGGAGCATTTTTTCGTCACAAACTATAAACATCATTTTCTTGTGTCTCGCTACTGCGGGAAATACGTCGCCTTCTAAGCTTACGTTTCGGATAATCTGATAAGCAGAGGCTAACGGGCATGCCGGAGGATCTATAAATCTTTCGTCCTGTCCAAAACAAGTGCACGCGGGAAATCCGTCAGCACACCCAAAAGGTACTACCAGAAGTTCCACTAGTAGCCCGCGAGAATAAGAGTTTCATTTTCAAGTCCATGCGCCACCAGAGAAAAACTAAGTCCCCAGCGCTTCCTCTGCGGCCTACCGGCAGATGAACCTCCTCCAGCTCTCAGGTAGTTGCTGAGGTGTGCAGAGAACACTATTCAGCAGCTCACAGTGTGACTCCGCCGAAATGGCATCCGGTTTTTTCGGGAAGGAACTTCCAACACCCACCCCTGATGTCATGTAACAATCTGCGTGGCTCGTTTAATTATGCAACATGTACTCTCACATTAATTCCCAATGGCTACCAGCGGAAGGACTGAAGTGCCGGCTCCTATCACGAACCATGACAGTCCAGTGGTTTTTGGCATAGTCTAAAGTACTTAACTTCTCTCTCAGCCTAGAGTCTGAGCCTTCGAAGTTGAATGTGTTATCGGTGTCCATAACATCCGGCACGCCTTGACGGCCAGTGAACACCATAAGAGCCACCAAAGAGGGATACGTTCACATCATTCCCAAATATACAATTCTTGCCCTTGACCAAATGAAGCGATAACCATATCCTGCGTGAACGCCGCTCTTATTCCAAACATCCTGAGGTCCAGAATAATCCACGCCACAAGCTGCTTACGGAGTGTAAACGACTGTTGTGCGATCAACGGGAAGCACGGCTGTGCCGACAACGTTTTGCACTTCATGCATTTTAACAGCACTTTGTACACTAGCCATGAACTCGAAAACCCAAAAACCTCCTCAGGTGGACAATAAAACCGGATTAGTCCAGGGGCGACCTTCGATTGCATGGTCGTGCCTGATAACCATATCCGTAACGACCCCGCTGATTGGGAGATTCTTCAGTCGAGTACTGTGTTATAACCCAGTCGAGACCTCCTCCAGTGAGATATAGGACACCATTTATAGTGACAGGTTCTGGAGGGATCAGCCTGCTTTGTTAGACTTTAAAACGTTCAGTACTGGTCTCATCAACTGCGCTTTCCTATTCTAGCTGAACGACAGACACGTAAGCTAAATCCGGTTCCACCTTGCACATAGGACACAACATAACGTAACATTCTACCAGCCTCCATACAAGTAAAGTAATTCTTGAGACGCATTTACCATGAGATCTCACGGAGTAGGGTGCATTTGTGCGAATAACGTAAAGCAATTTACACGTACCACTGCACGATACTAACGCAGGATACCCCTAGCACTTACCTTAATTACACTTCTTTAGCTTGAAGCTATTGAGGTAGCTTGTCGGACGGTCACGAACCGTCAATCTCCAAAGAAAAGAAAACCATCCCGCAAATTGTGCATTTCTTGATAACACTGACACAGATTCCCCGATACGCTACATCCGTCAGGTTCAACTTGAAAGGTACGTGTCGCCATTGACAGCCATGATTTGCATATGGGGCGAGGTGACCAGGAATGATTTCAAAGTATTATAGCATGATGACGGAGTAGGTCCGAAGTATGATGTTGTCAGAGGTAAAATTGAGTTCCATCAACGTTAACCTCAAGTTCGGCAGCCAGTACCGCTTCGGTGTGTACGTGCACTAAATGAACACTTTTTCAGGCATACGCAGCAATACCAGACGCGAAGTAAAATACCTATAATTGTGAAAACCGAAATTATCTTATACTTTAATTAAAATTAGCCTCGATCATCTCCAGACAGCACCGATACGCGAGGTAGCGAGAGAGGTTAAGGATTCGACCGTCGAGTGCGCGTACAAACCGGAAGCGTGAATCTGGCGCGATTCGCGCGCATAAGCCGACAAACATGCAAGCAAGCAAACGCGATCACATACATCAAGCAGACAGCAGGTAAAGATCCTTAAGATCCTGTGTTTAATGTCAGCTAAGATTTCGGGAATGATTTTACACATCGTACAGCAGGCGGATCGGGGTTGTCTCCAGGTCACTACACCGTGGCTGTAAGTTACCATAACGGGATAACCGTGAGCTTCGAGGGTGAAACCTTAGGTTCTCCTATGAGGAGCAGCTAGAGATGTCCCTATATCTCAGGATTTCTCGGGTATACCCAATAACTTCATGTCCTTTCTGGAAGACTTCAGAGAATCTGTAACTCTGGGAGCATTCGCACCTTACAGCAGGGGTTGATGAAACGTGGTACAAAAATAACAGATGTAATCCCAACGCACGTGAGCTCACCCCCCGGTCTCTTCGGGAAGTTTCTTTTAACGGTGCATTCCATCGGATATTCGCGCCACGTAGGCTTTGAAGCCACCTCCGGCAAGGATGAATAAGAGGAGCAAAGACTCCCAATACGTCGTGCCTTGACGAGATGCGGACCACCAAGCCACTGTCAATGAAAGGTCTTTTCAGAACGGACATGCGAAACCGGAAACAGTCTCACCACATTCCACTGGATCACAAGCAGCCTCTGATGAGTCTAACCCCTCAAGTTCACAGTTGTTGACACTGATGTTCATCTGTTCAGCTATATTTTGTCCAACGCCTCAGTCATATCAAACGTCCACTTTACCATTTGAATCTACCCAGGAGGAGAATTTCGCCTTAATCAGGCGCGACAGGTCTGACAACCTCCACTGGATCCACCGATACCGGACAGTCGTATAGATGGAAATTCCTGTCCACAGTTTGACTGATGGGCTTGCACAATCGATGCTCACTAACAGCTGTAGTTTTCCTGGGTGCACATGATGAGCAGATGGGCAAAGAAATGGCCGCGAAAGGATGGACCATAATCTCATGCGTAGGCAGTCGGCTCGGTATTGGTTTATCGCTCTGCCAAAAAACTCAGTGCTCGCCTGTCTCCTTCTGCGATTTCCACTCGTAAAGCATGTCTGTTTATTGTACATCTAATTAGAAGGCTAGTAAACCTTTGCGGAACGGTAACAAAACACCCACTGGGCTGTTCGTCAGAAATTACTCTGGCAGCAAGATCTTATTCAGAGAGATGTTCCGGACCGTCGGCGTACAACCAAACACAGTTTGCACCCGCCAAGTTTCATTCGGATTCAACCTCAGGTGACGGTGTAAGTACTACCGACGAGATGTATTATCCTCGCTGGTGTCAATCCTCAGTATACAACCTTTGTTTAGATATGTCTTACTAATCCCGTGAGTCTCCTAAGTCTCGGGAGTGTGTGCATAGTAAATTCAGACGTTTTGGAGCCATATGTCCCTTATCAGGAAGGCTCACACCGTCACACCGCTTCAACAATCTAATTTCCAACCGATAATCCGTCAGCACAAAGGAGGTTTGTACGGTACATGTAGCTCGTTGATAATCATGCCAATTAACCGGTACATCAGATAATCCGCTTTCGACACACTCTGCATGGAACACCGGCTGAACCAATCGTCCTAGCTAACCACCCTTCAGGCAGTAAACCGCAGCCCTGCTGTCTTTTGGCAATGACACAGGGCCTCGTAAAATCCAACTTAAGATGGTCTTCACAGCTTATGGTTGACGTTTGGCCTCACCCGCTGACCCATTACTCAGTGCGCCTCCGGAACATCGTAGCTTATTAATAAGCCGGCCTTATTTTCCCCCAAACAGATTAAAGACGGACCGGGTGGGTGACTCCAATGCTGAGCATCCTTCTCGCATGTGATTTTCTCACATTCAGCTGAGAGACCCTTGACAGTAATCATCTTGTAGACCCTGATCCTTCTTTCGTCGTCCATAGGCTCATATTCTAAGCTCAGCTGTTGACAATTACTGATATCCGTTCCAATGTACGTATGGTGAACGTTTGCTTGCTTACTGAAAGCCCTGACTGCTCGGCTGAAGACTCATGTATGAGTGCTGTATCAGAGTGGCCATCTTGAAAGGCATAAACTTCAATGGTCCCGACTGCCCCAATTAACCTAACAGGAACGAAGCCAATTCATACAATTAGGTGGCTCTACAAAATCAAATTCTACACGTGAATTACTGTTCCCGAACACGGCGGCTGTGTGTGCATCAGGGTACAATGTCGCTCCCTACATACAGACCTTGAATACTGTACACCGGTTTAGCAATACTTGGCTATGTGGGTTGAAAACGGGCGAACGAGGCATCGTTTACAATTCTTCAGAATAGCACGTCGTCACCCCAATGACACGCTTCCAAATAGCCAACACATCGGAAAATCACAACCACCACCATATACTGCACATTGGCGTGGCTCATTTACCACCCCGACGACAAATAACACGCGAGCTGTTCCTTAAAAATTGTCGCAGAATCTCGAACAAATCGTTGAAAGAAGGCTTCCAACTAATGTTTATGACACCGTCAGGTAGTTCTGCCCACTCTGCTTGCACTGTGTGAAGTCCACTTACGATACGCAGAAGGTTGTTTAGGTAAGTTAACTCAGATGGGCGATCCAGCTGGGGCAAAGTGAACTGGCATTTTTTCATTTGAGTGACTAAACGCAGCAGGCTATCAGTGTCTCCTATGGCCAGCCTAGAGCCGTTAAACACATCCCCGGTGGCAGCGTGAATAATATGGCGATATCTTCCAAACTGCAGTCTCGATATTTCGTTTGTCCGAGAGAATACTTTTTCGCAGGCAGTACTGCGCCACGTTCCTGGTTGCCTTAGCTAGACATTTGCAGTATAATTCTGCAGAAAAACTGTTTTTCGTCCTGTAATCTGTTGGCCAAAATTAGCGACCCTCCCGATGGTTCCAATTAAATCGTTGACAGGGCAACGCTGCGTATGCAGTCCTAACCAGGTTTCCCTTGGATCTCACAAGAATGAGGTCTATAGAACGGGCTAGCTAGCACGATCCTTGTGTGTGACATTCCAGATGGCCTTCAGTCTTGTTACACACAAGCTTTTCCTTCAATTTTATGTAAAGTTATAGTTCAGTGTTCATGAACCCTAGCTGACCTTTCTTCAGATGCATTCATTCATCGAGAAGGATATCGTCCATCACCAGCTGTTGCCCAGGAGGTTAACCAGTTATAGTTGGGTGGTTTAAGTACAAACTGCGTTTATTTTGGCGAGGCTGCCACTGTCCCTATAGGTACCATGAAAATGATCACTGATGAGATCTAGAGACCTTAAAAAACCACATTCATGTCAAACAGCGGATAATTTATTATTTCTGGGCTCGCCCCTCTAAAGGTCACGAGGAGATACAAAATCGGAGTGTATGGACCAAGAGTTGACTGAGGTGGGGCTATCGTAACCATTCAACGACGCTTCAACAGTACCAAGGATGTGGATCATTTGGGGATCGGCGGTCAGCTGTTGGAGATAGGAAGCGAGACTCATATATAGAGATGGAGGCATAGAGAGAAAGATCAACAACCTGGCTGTCCTCGGGTTGGCTGCAGATGCATGGTGATCAGAAGAAGGCATCCGTGCGTCGAGCTTGTTGAACCTGATCGGTTTAACCACTGCAAAGTGTGAACCAATGAGCATTATTCAGTCGACAGATAATTTTGTTCACCTCGAAGACGTAGTGTTGTGATCCAAGAACGCGGATGGCACAAGGGTTATTTATTCGACAAAACAATACGCGGGTTAGGCATTTTAACCAGACCTATCACAAAACCACTTATGTGCACGCGGTATTCGGCCTCAGACAGTCTCGGCTGCCACAGATGTCAACGCTCAGTTCCATTAAATAGCAGGGACCGTTAGGGGCGATGCTGAACTTTGCTTATTCTTCCTGCAGTCTTCTTGTGGCTTGTACGTTGTTAAAAAATATGCCTTACACCTGCTACTGAATAGCCGCGGTATGGGTAGTATAATACGATCGCTCAACCCAGCTGCAGTAGTTGTTGGACACTGTTAGTCCAGGACGTGTAGTGATTCCTGAAGGTGCGCTTGGTCTAGTCGTAATGTCTGTCAGTATGCCGGAATGAGGACAGACGTATCTATAAAGCACCTAGCGTCTACAAATTCTGAGCCAGCTGAGCAATTGATCCGAATCCAAAATAACACGGTCATAAAGACGATGGATGATGCATTTATGCTGGGCAAAGCCTGAAGAATAAGTGGACGTCCGGGACCAACAGACGTGACTTTATGGCTTTACGATGAATGTGAACTCAAATGCGCTCACCGTCCCTGATTAGTAGGTCAGCGGAGCACTCATAAAACCTCCCGGCGAGGAGGCGACTAGAACATCAAGCCCGAGTACGTTTGGCGAGTGGTGTCTGTATTTTCGTTCATACTTAGCAACGATCACCGTCCTTTGGTAACTCAAACGTTCTGCTATTCAGAAACCTGGGTCATTGAAGCATTTCACGTTTGGTGCCCTTTAGCCCTGCCGGTGCACTGAGGTATGAGGGATTTGTCTCCGTTTGCTACCTCAACCAGAAGTGTGTTTATCCTCATACTTCACAGAGTACGGTAACATAAAATCTTGGTTCAAACTAAGTACTGATTCATATTCTCGGCATGTTTATTCGCAGTTTACAACTACAATAGCATACGTTAGTTTTTCTCCCAGAGGTAAAGGTGTTATTTCCGGGACAGTCAAACAATGGGCGGAACGGCGCTGACCGCCTGGACACAAGCACCTCCCCTGCATCTTTCCTGCTTTTATTTCCTCGCGTTAACAATAAATAGATGGCGTCTAAATGGAACCAAGGCAGTTGCACCGCAAGCCACTTGTGGTGATCGTTATACGTAGGCACACTTTGACATCGATCGTCGTGATAGGCTAGTCCAAAACGGACACCGCCGACCGCGCTTAGCTTATCATCAAGCACTCACACTTTACGATACAATTTAATGCATCGCTTCTTTCTTGCTGGCAACTTGTGACTATCTTTTCTTGACCTCATTCATGTATATTTTCAGCCTTGTTATGTTGTATGCTTTTGGTTTAAAAGTAGCCACTAATTATTGTCTGGATTCTGAACTGAAGGTAGTATTCGGCTCGGTTAAGTACCAACTTGCATAAAGTAGGTTCTGCTTAAAACTTCTGGTCAGTTCTGGATTGATGCAATTTAACGGCTGTCCGCCGTAATCTCAGTCAAAACAATTAAAGCCCGGCTTCCTGGGGGGAAATCGGATAAACCTCCCCACTCCAACGGTCAGTTTTCAGAGGAGTAAACAGTAACTAGTACGACAAAGTTCAGGCAAGTTGTCCCGGGATCGTGCATGTGATCTTGTCCAGATAAAACTTGATACTCATAAAAAAAAACCACACGGCTTCCATCGTTCACACTGCAAACGAAAGTCACTCAAATGAATCATTCCCCACCCTTGATTCATTTCTGATATTCGTCAAGGGGTTTCTAACAGGTGCGGTATTGAGCACCATTTAAGCAATTGTAAAATGCACTATAAATGCAACATCACGGCCTCGTTGCAGTCGTAGGTTGCAATGGACAACTGTGGGTTAGGATAGGGCTGAGCCAGCACAGTTATTGTGGGGTTGCCTTCATTGAAGCCGCCGTAAGAAGCACTCGCACAATCTATGAAGGATTGCTTGGATCTTTCCCGCTGTGTCTGTGTCACGACTGCACGATGGAGAAAGACAAAAACGCAGACTGCAAACAGTTCCTCTATAACAAACGGAACTTAACGCTGCCGCAACACACCACGAAAACCAGATAGCGAGTATCGGAATCCGGCTCTCGCAACTTACAACTCGCGTACAAGTAAGGAAAAAGACGGTTTTCAAACAATTTTTCATCGTTGCCCATCCCTACGGCGATATATTGGTGTACCGCTACTGTATTCATATGGCCTGAGTTACCTTGAGACAAAGTTACAAAGTTACAAAGTTACCAAATGGAAGACAAGAAGTCCGAAGACAGTGACAGTGAATCGAGTCTACACAATTGACAAACCCAACTTTCTCGGCAATTGGGGCGAATTTTCAGGAAAAATGCTCCCTCAAAAATCGGCAAATTCTTTCCTCACTTAAGAAGAGAGCTCGTGATCACAACGAGTGTAGTATGTAGCTGTCGCCTCGTGTTTGCAGAAGGCAGGCATGGTTGAGCAGCGGTATTGTAATCTGGTCTGGAGGATAGATGTACGGTGAAAACTGTGGGCAAAAGCAGGCGGACACAAATGTACGTTGAGACAGTAGCCTTTACGATATCCACATGCATTAGCGTGAGCTCACATGTCCAATCGTGATGGTCACATTAAAAATATGATCGGACAAGAGCAAGGTTACAGGTGCACTTGCGTGCCATGAACGGCAAGTTGTGCGCGAGGGCCTGCAGCGCTAACTCGCACGCTGTCCGCATGCGCAGGCTCGACAAGACACAACAACATCCACAGAAGAGGCATCACTGACTGCATGATATACGCACAACGAGATACGAACCGTCGATAATGATTCACCAGGCCATAAAACCGACGAGGTAGCTTAGAGAGCGAAGCTTCTGTATAGTTCTGAATGGTTCGGACTCTGTCTACACCACCGTCTAGGTTCAGATGACCATGCAAATCATTGGTCGGTTCACCAGATTTGCAATTTGATGGGTTAATCGTAACACCGCATTGAATCAACCTATCAGACAAACTGAATGAAAGGAAGAGGACTTAGCAGGCAGAATATCGCGGAGGCAAGGATGAACGAAGAACGGAATGTAGGTGACCTCGTGATGAAGGCATTGAAACGCCTGGGCAGCATTTGTAAAACATGAAAACACCAGATGGAGCGTTTGGGGACGGCCGTGACAAATTTTCAATTACCCAGGTATCTGACGGTATTGAGAGATTAAATCAATTTTCGTGGATATGCTTCCACTCGCGCGACAATTGGCCTGACCGTGCATACGCGGATTAGGAGGCTTATGAAAAACTGCTGTATTAATTTGGCCACGGTCGTCGTGTCATAGAAGCCAGGACCCGAGTGCGATGGCGAAGCCCGAAAAGTGTAGAAACGGCGGATAACTCTGAGATCGTGCATGTGTCCGAACTTTGTACTGGTGAGCATACACCTCTTATAGGCTGGCACCTAGGGCCTGGTCGATCCACGTGGACCCTTAAATCTGGCGTGATAAGTCGCAGTGAGGGTTGTAGCGAGAAGGATATCTTATGCACAAGTTGACTGTGGAAAGTGTTGGGAAGTGTTGTGCAAATGTCATTAATGTTTTACTGTGTGACGGCATTTGCTAGCTTCGGACGTCGCGCACTGACTTGTGAGCTATAGCGTCGGACGAACTCAACGCCAATGGTAACAAAATGTCCGGCGCAAAAGTGAAGACCTAACGGAGTCGGTGGTTTGAATCCAGTGTCAACCTGCATTGATAGAGGGTCTGGATGGTACCGCGATCGTCGGCATAGAGGTGAGAAACGCCTGGTTATGACGCATCCGCACATGACGGTGGGATTATGTTAGAGTTCGCAGTGTTGTCCGCTAGGAAGTTAATCTCCGTGAAAATGTCAAGAGTGAATTTGGGTGATATCGGGTGATAGGCTGACGGATTTATTTGTTTTCGCGAGCCGGCATTCCGGTCCAACTGAAGCGGTGAAAGAAAGGAGCGAGATATTGTGACCAAATGACTTTTACACCATACTGCTCGTGGTGCCATTAGTAACCTCTACTTGACTGTGAGCCACATTGCTGGGAGAACCTCTAAAACAGTGAAGGTTTAGAAGGCACCCGGCCGGTACATTGCTTAAGTTTCTTTGTAAAGCAGCCAGTTTTGGTCATACAGCCCGCGTGATGGCTTGAATGAAAACTGACCGGCTGTTGTGCGGCTAAGATAATAGTAAGAGCATTCGTTGCTGGTTTTCTGACCTCCCGAAAAATAAACTGGATACTCTCAACCACCCGGTCGGCGATCTCAACAGCCCCGGAGAACCGTTGAGTAGTGGACCATCGATACAACACCCTGCACTCTGTTAGGCAGCAATGTACCCCACAAACTCCCCTCGTCTTTGTAGGATCTCATGGCTACAGATATCTTGGTTGGCTACATCTACAACTTAAGTCGCACTCGATTTGATTTTCAACCTTATGCCCACGGGCACCCACGAATAGGAAGATCAGAGGCCGTATCACTTACCGATTTTGAATAAGGTGTTTGTAAAGAACTCTCCCGGCTTTTGCCAAACAGTGGATATTACGGGTTAACTCATATAAAACACGGTTTGTTTTATCAACGGCGACAAAAGTCTGGTGATAAACCGGGTTATTCCATCATATCTCTGAAGTGTTTTTTGTTTGAAGCCGGTTATACTTCGGCTTTCTGGGAAGAAGATGACGGTTACCCAACAAAATAAGTAATTTTCTGGGTGCTGGACTCAAAAATAATTTGAAAGGTTGAGTGTCTTTTAGCCATTTGAATAGAACAGTCGGAAGACACAAATCACAATATGAATTCGTTTCGCACACTGTCGTCAGTCGTGAACGTGTGGTTAGCATGAAAACAAAATCGAATAAAATAATCGACGCAGTAACATTTGAGAAACTTGTCGATGGATCGTTCATACGTCACTGCCTGAAGAAACTGCGTATTCAAAAGTCACATATGGACAACACCCAAGTGAAGACTACACCATCCACTCTTTCTTTGCTGACATTCAGTCGCGGAGGTTTCTACGGATGCGGCAAACAACACCGCTAGGCCAACCGTGCAGCACATATTTTAACCATCATTGCATGCCGTTTGCGCGGTATGTCTGACCAGTCCGTTGGGGTGTGCTGCCCGCGTGTTGTCGAGAACATTCAACAGGTGATCCGATACAATTTTTTCAAGTATACCTGATGCAGAATTTGTGCATTCAGCGTCCATGTGCAAGTCTTCTTGTAAAAATTTCTTCCTGTTGGTGAGATTTACCCCTTTTGACATTCGTGCTGTTTGCCACCAACTTCGTGGTCAATTATCACGTCTTCAGACTGGAAAAGACTTGGTATTTCATATCTCGCGATCAATCTGATGGCAGGGGGTGACCAAATGTATTAAAATCCTGTCACCACATTGCTGGCACAAGTCACATATATAGTCAGTTATGGCTCAGGTGTATTCAGGTTTCAAAAATTTAATACCGCAGACTGTAGTATTGTCCACCAAGTGTGATAAGACGAAATGAAGTAAGATTGTGCCTTGACAATGTTGTGATACGTTTTAGGACGAACGTACTATAACTCTTCTACAATATTTAATGTCAGACTCGCTTTGCTTGAATAATGTTTTCACTAGTTTTGACGCGCTGCTGTAGCGCCATACTTGCACTGTTGTTATTGACTATATTTTTTGTTTAAATGCACAAAATTGTCACGTCTTTTAACACTTTATCCCATCCTAAGTAATAGGGATCCATTTTAAAACAGCACTTGCACGGGTTAGTGGCGGGAAGAGTGCTGACAGCCACCAAACTAGTTCCATCAAGGTCAGAAACTTAGCTGGGAAGGTATGCGTCAATTCATTCGCGTGACCGGTGAAGTTGTTCAGGAGTTCTTCCCAGATATTTCTGATGCCTCAGGTTTGTGGCTGGCTTTCCTGTGTACAGTTCTGTACTAGTTTTATGACCCTTCTCAGCATACTTAAATTTACACAATGTTTTACTGGCCCAATTGTAACTGCCCATTCTACTTACTTTTATTTGACGTATATCACACGAGAAAATCATAGCTGTTGTAGCTGACGAAGCGGGAAGATTTTTAGGGTAATTTTGCTCACAAATTTCGTTCAACTTTAAGCATTAGATTTTGGTGTCCACAGCACAATTTCACTGTTGTTGTTCACTGCCACACTTGGCGCATGCGGGCTTTTGTTTTGCCCATTTTAATGGCTATACAATGGTACCTCAGGACCTCTGGTAAAATATCGCCCAAACTTGTGTAACCATCATTTGCCCGAGCGTTCCTGAAAGACGGCTGTCCTTACGGTAATATATTGAATTAATAATAGCTTCAACAATACTGTTTCTTATGCACTCGCTGCTTTTCTTCACGTTTGCTCAGGTGTTCACGCTCTGCTGGCTTCACTGGTTTTTTTGCAGAGCAGAAGGTGTAGCGCTTTCTAGGATGCCGCGCCTTAAATTGTTTTAGTATAGATCTCTGTTTTTCAATGACTTTTGATCCCCTGACAACTGTCGTTTCTGAGCAGACGGTGGGTGGCCGGTCCCCCCCTTAACTGCGCAAACCGCTGAGAGAATGAGCGTGTGTAAGCTAAGCTAATTACCTCATGTTTGTATTTCTGGGACCATCCAAATCGGCGTCGCGGGCTTCAATAACTTCTTAAGATAGATTCCTCTCCACTTGAAATTGTGAATATTCATAATTCGTCGAGTGGAATCGAAGACTATTTAGGATGCCTTGAAATGTGACGTCTCACTGGTAAAGAGGTGAACGCAGAAAATAAAGTCGATCGCTTCCGGACCGTGATTGGCGGAGATGCGTATGGCCTGTTAAAAATTTGTAATTTCGGGATTTACCCATTCCTTTATCCGGAGAATCCCTGAAGAAGCTGCTGCTCCCACATGTCCAACCTGTACAAATGCGCTCGAGAGATAAATACATGATTTGCTTAGTCCGGATTTTATTACTATTGCATCGAAACTAACTCTGGGAATGGGCTAAGTTAGTTACTTCTGTTCTCTATTTCCGGAACCATCACAGTGTGTTATATTGGTGTGTGTTGAAAAAGACAGTAAGCAGTCGAATGCTGTACTCATGGTACATCATGTTGTTGTGCAGTAGGATAATGTGGGCATAACCCATCTCCACTTCCAGTGGTGCAGGGAGAAGACAATAACTGTTACAATTACTGAAGCAACCCAAATGTGTTAATAATATTCATAAAAAACTATGCCATTCTAAACGCATTCTTACCACCGGCTTTTTCTACAGAAATTTACATCCGTGAAATTTGTGTTGAGTACAGCAGGATTATTTGCGTACCACTGATCGATAGTCGTTCGTTTGTCCGAAGCACTTGCAAGTCCTCCCTGTGTTTGTCGTGGTTATTTTTCGATTCTGGCATAGAGAAAGTAAGATATGATCCCCTTAATACATTTCGGACGTTGAGCAGTTCTCTAAATCTCGCGCTCGGATCTCCGAAAGACTTTCCCGGAAGGGTTGAGGTGAGAATGTCCAATTACATTCAGTTTGTGTTACATGTTTGCTTGTGTGCCTAATCTGGGAAGTCCGTGTCCCTCATTTCTTTACTCGTCCAGCTGTTCCCACTTACAACTAGTAGGCGGTACTGAGGTGGTTCTCCTCACTGCTTGTGAATGGTTTCCGATGGGATTATGAATAGGTGGACAAATGCTGCAGCAACATTTGATGACTGTGTCAGGGTTGTGCATCTAGACCAGCTGCTCGTGGGAATTCACAAGAATGTGATGTCACATGCGAATATCACTGAACGTACCCTGGGTGTGCACATCCCCACCAACTTCACATAACTCTTAAAAGCTGTGTCAACACCATTACATTCCGTGTCATCCGCACGCAAGCACAGTGAGCACTCACCAATGCACGCATGATTTGCGCGCGATCCGACAGAGCGGATATGTTCAGGCTAAAACATGCGAGATTTCACCCATAGGTTTAAATGCAGTGCCATGTTATTTTGTTCGAACGTTTGTTATGGACACACTTTTATCACTTCAACACTATTTTTATGCGAGTTGGTTTGGCACATATTTCGATACCATCGGGATATTTGGCAAAGTTACAAATACTTCTGACAAAAAACGTGAGTATCAGCAGATAATCTAAAATAGCATCAACATCTAGCTGAGTGCTCACGTTTGTTACTATAATAATTATACCTGGTTACTCTCTGTTTGTGGTTGATGCTGCTGATAATTAAAACATTTGGATATAGTAAATGTAAACGATACCTACTTTTAATGTTAGCCGCACATTCTCTGCAAGTAACCACCACACTTCTTTTTCATACCGTCGTACTATGAAAAATAGTAACAGTGGTTCTTCGGTATTCGCACGTTTTTTTTTCACTGCTAGAATATGACCAGCATGTGAACGTTTTGATGGCATTGCCTGAAACTACGAAGAGTGGACGAAAATGTGTTCATAAGAGCACTTGTAGCTAAGGATTCGTAATTTTGTTCAGTTGCACATTGCTGTATCTGGGAATCGAACCGGTACGGTACTGCTGCTGTAGAACGAGGTTCGGCCAGGTACAGGTTGACGAATTTTCGCAGTTAGGACCCATTCACGGTTGGTTAGCATGGACTTGAGGAACTTTTGGGATACAATATACTTCTTCGGAAACTAGAGATGTGTTCGAGATTTTCTGGGTGACTGAATGCTTTGCACCAACCTTTTAGTGGCCATGTGGCAATGGGCCAGCTCTTCACTTGGCATACGGGTGGAAACAGAGTTAATTGTATAAGCTGGCGAGTCATTTGCATCATCAGTATGTCTTGGCCTTACGGAATATCCGTTATGTACATACCATTGAACCGTTCGCTGACAGATCAAGTTCACACTGAGTTGCGCGCGATATGTTGAGTTAAAGATGGCTTTATCTATACCAATGACAGAAGATAAACTGTCTTCCAAACGGTTGGTGAGAGGGCGTTCGTAAAAGCCGGAGTCAAAACGGTATTAATTGAATCAATGCCTATGAAGGTTTGATCTCTCATCTCGAATATGAGAAATCATCAGGAGCTGCACAAAGAACATGCCCGTACAACAAAATCAACAACTGGGCGCTGCTCAGTTATGGAAGACGATAAAGCGAAATTTAGGCTACTCAAACAAATGGTCATGGACTGGGTTGGAGCAGATTGACTGTCCGCGCATCGAGAAATGATAAGAATCATAGGCTACCGAATAAAAACCTATAGAAGGAGGATGTCTAATTTTGGCACTCAGAAATTTTCGGGGCTCAGACCAAATAAGAGTAGCGGAAACGGTTGCGATAGCTGGCGCAAGAATAAAATTGGCTAATGCGGTTTATTTCCAAGAAAAATAACAAAACTCGGAGCCATCTTTCAGCATTAATCAGACAAAGCACAGCAATCTCAAAAATAAGGCAACAGACCACAGGAAGTTGAACACATAGTTACTCGAGAGAGGGATCTATGACTTAAAAAACTTCGGAATGTGGTGTCTAGATGGCAGACAGCTGAAGATGGGAGAAGGCTGCCCGCCTTCTCACCGAGATAGATAAGGATGCATATAGTTTGGTGATAAACTTTCATCATCTTATTCATCCGTTACTTCTCGTTATGAGTCCTTAAAAAAACTACTGCTTCCATATTTTCAACCTGTAAATTTTGAATTAGCTGAACGAGCTAGGTTTTATGTACCATGAGAAAAGGTAATCGTGATATCGGGTAGTTTCCTCATGAACTTCAGAGTCCTGCAGTTTGGTGTGATTTTGGAGACTAGTTGCAGACTAAGCTTCTTGACCGATTGATCGCTAGGACAAATATACCCGGCCTGCGACCGAAGCCTGTACCGCTCGTGGACTTCACATTCCAGTCAACTGAAGCACTATGTGAACTGTAAATGGATGTTGCAGCTCTTGTCAAAATCGAACAGGTGTTTCTTAAAACAGCAATGTGGAGCTAGGATTTCAACAACAGCGGCAGTCCAAAATGATAAACCTCCAGAATGTAACTGATAATAATCAGCCGGCACCTGAACTAAATACTACTCAACGGCGGAATAACAGTTAGGCATGAAAAAACACTGCCGACTAACTCATTCATTCTGGAACACTCATTTTCGCAAGTGTGTTAAGATTGGCCACATTCAACCTGTTTGTCATAGTTTGCATTCTTCCTTCACACAACCCAGTTTTGACGATAGCAAATTGAGTTTCTTTTTACATTCTGTTGTACCTGCTGTTGGTTCCGTCGATTTCACCAGTCGCAGTAAACAAACCTATCTGATTCATGATTTTATTGGACATTCGTTGATCGTGGACACTGACGGCGTTGAATCCTTTGCTCACCGTGATTTCACAACGTGTTTGAGGACGTTGTGTGGAAAAGTTTCTAAAGCGGCTGGCAGTCATATTACTGGTGAACTTATTACTGGACATCATTTAGCAGTTCTTGGCTCTCGTCATCCTACTTTTTTCGCTTCTCAGTCTATTGCTAACAATTGCCACTTTTGATGTGGATCGTGGGCCATCAGTTTTTGGTTCAGAATGTGCGAAAACCTTGAACATTTTTGTTTTATCGTCGTCGGATGCAGGTTAGTCAATAATGCTAGGATATCACCCTAAGTATTCGAAAGTTTCCGGTGGTATGCGTGGCGAACCAACCTAGCCGGGGTTCAAAGGTACAGTGAGGTCGTCTTCCACCTCCCCAAAATTCTAAACTCTCTGCGACCTGAGAGTTGCCTTGCCAGTACCACCGAGCCGATTCAGATTACCTCGTGAATGTAAATTTACCACGAACCAATAGCATCAAAGCTAGTGCGTTGGCGTTGGTATCGCACTTTCGCTCGTAGTCGTATAATGAATCCATTATACGCTACATTCGCCAGGACAACAATGTTTCAGCTATTACCGTTAGGAAAACCGCTCAACCAGCATGACACTTGTTTAAATTCTCCTGGTTGACTAGAATTTCCGTCGACATTCGTCCTCTCTGACGGCTACCGCGCGGTTGTGCCGGAGGTTCTCTCACGTCCAGCTCCATAGCGCCCTTGATCGTTGAATTGATGTCCGCTTGTGAACGGTGAATAAATGAATAATTAAAGTTTGTTTGCAGATCCACCGTCTTCTCACTGTGACTTGCGACACGCGCTTATGTAAGGCTGGGGAAAACTTGAGTATACGAACCTCCGAACTAGCATCACAAAACCTTACGAGGGAAGCCAAACAGCAACCTACGCATAAACACAACCTCAAGAACGAACAAATTTTGATGGGAATTTTCTATTTGGAACCTGTGAAATGGATAAATTCTACCTCCGGTTTTCTTCAGAGCAGGATATAGTTGATGGTTCGCATGAGTTTCTGGCGTCCATTCCGATGACTGGAGGAGTTCATCACATAAAGTTTTCATCAGCCCGTTCAGTAAATTTGAAATCTGCATGACGATCACATGTACATTTGTGAAGAATCTCACTTTGCCCGACGATATCGAGAAATGAATTGCTCCAGGTTATGTTGTTTAACTGCAAACGAGACTGGCGTTTATTCCGACCACACAAAATCAGGACTTGTGACAACCGTCGTGAGAAATGAACTGTTAAAATAAAAAATATTGACCTACTAAACACGTCACACACCTATGCACGCACTCCTCCTCCTTTTGTACTTCGTACAGTGATAATAAATCTAGACGGTTCTCAGAGAATCACGCCACTTCGCATTATCCTATTCTAAAAATCTTTTCGGCTTGCTGTTAGTCTCACGTGGGTAATACCAGTATCATCCACGCACCCCTGCGGGCCATAAAGGAACTGTAAAATGTGTCCAATTTACGATTCCCAAATCCCCCCCGAAGTATATACATAATCCGTCCTAGGGGTAAAACAATACCATTAGTTGCTGATATGAGAAATAATTTCACATTATCGTATATATATACGATAATATGTTATATATACATAATATGTACGATAATATATATATATACGATAATGCGAAGTTATTTATCAATCAGCAACTACTGGTATTGTTTTATCCCTAGGACAGATTGTGCATATATTTGGGGGGGGGTTGAAAATCGTATATATATGCTGTTGGATTTGTTGAAGTTTGTCTGGTACGTTTGTCGTCTTTTGTCTGATGTGATGCGGAAAGATGAATCCTTAGAGGTGTGCTTGGATTGGTTGTAGAAAGCCTAGCCTTAATCTGCCATTAATTATTTGGTGGATGAAAATTATTCGTTGGGGGTGAAATCTGTCGTAAAACGGTGAACTTACAAGAGATCCGTGAATATCTGGCAAGATTTCGGTGGTATCGCTGAAAAAGTTGAAAGTCCTCAGTTTCTGAGACAAAAATGTGCACGAAAGTTAGGACGTTTTGTTTTAACCGACCGTTAATTGATTTGTCTTCCATGTCGCGCTAAAGTTGAAATATTAGTCGTGGGTGTTGTGATTGTATTTCCGAATTTTCATGTGAAATATCTGTTTATGTTCGATCATTAGTTAATAGTTCTATGCTGATAAATGATCAATTGTTTATAAGTTTGATTTTAGGTGATGGATTATTCTTGGGGATTCAAAGATCTAATCGAGGATCGGGAATCTTCGCCGTTGTCTGGAGGAATATATGAAAGAGTGCAGTGATTTTTAGTGCTTGGTTTAAGTAGAAAATCAAGCAATCGAAGCTTTAAGTATGGTGATGTGAGTGTGAGTACTGCTGAAGTTACGTGATAGGTAGCGTACAGTTGTACCAAGTAAAACCGACGTAGGAGAGGAAATCGCGGATTACGACGTGATCACGGTAAGCTATCCCACACCTCTGAACCTACCCTACGCTTAACCTCAGACATGGTCAAATCACGAAGAAGATCTCTACTAAAGCGGAAGGGAACGCAACAAAACTGCAGAAAACCGCTTGGAGTAACGCAAAAGTGACGCAATTGTAGTAAATGAAACCGAACACATCCGGCAAATATCCGTTTTACAAGATTCGCCTTGAAGGTGGTACAAAAGGCAAAACGGTCCTTTTGGCGCGAATCCTCAATTTTTAAAAATGTTTCGGAAATTTCAAAATCGAAATTTCAGGCAAAGTACCTACAATATATCAATTGTAAAGAAGTGT
>LUCH01017872.1:0-22848 GCA_013368495.1 Paragonimus heterotremus
ATCATAGCACAAGACGTTATTACGTGGTTTTTTCTATGTACTGTCCGCATGGGATGGTGCAAACATGGGTATTATGTGTTGAGTTACAATTATATTCGCTCACAAACGATGGTCCATTGTACAACAGCGTTTTTCTCCACCTTTGCATGCTGTTCAGATTGATTAACGTGACCTTGCCACATAATACAAATTTCGTGCTCGCCGGTTTGCTCTTCTTGCCGTTGCACATTTGCTTGAGGATACTATGCGGATTTATTACTCCTTATTTAGCTCCGCCGTGTTACCAACATCGTCGTGTCTCTGTTGTTGACTCAGTAGGCCGTGGTTGCCCCACCAAATCTCCACTTCCGAAAACTACTAATTAGGAATACTGTGGTGATTATCTCAAACACGCGAACACTTCCTGTGAGTCAAATTCGTTGATTAATGCAACTCGCTGAAACCTCGTAACTATCCTATTTCAGCCGTTAATTTTGTTGTCACCGGTAGCTAAATGCGGCACATTTGCATTTACTCAGGCTATTCAGTAACTCGGTTTAACCGCTACAAAATGGTGAACCCTGGTCAACTTTTCCTCATTTTTTCATCGTCATTAATCAAAGAACTGGTAATACCCCCAGGTTGTGTTAACTTATTTCTGTCGGTGTTCGGTTCAATCACCACGAGCGGTAATGTGTTCACTAACCCATTAAGCTTGCCTGTTAAACTGTGTCCTCTGTTACCATGTCCGACTACGACGATTCAACCGAGCAGTTGGCTGCATTCGTGTACACCAAATTGCCTGAATTTGGATTCAGTAAACCTCGTCTGTGGTTTAGATAAGTTGAAGCTCTCCTTCATACGAGGCGCGTTAAGTCGCAAACCGTGATATACCCCTACATAATTCCGTCCACACCTACCAAGGTCGCTGAAGAAGTATCGGAGTTTGTCGTCAATATGCCTGAAGGCCAACCGCACGATAAGCTGAAAGACGCCTTAGTTAGCAGGGTAGGTGTGCCTGAACAGCGCAAGCTAGACCATCTATTTTTTTAAATGAAGCGACGTGGTCGCAATTCGTCCCAGCTCCCAAGACACATGAAAGTGCTTCCTGAAGGCAGAAAGATGGATGAACTCATTTTTTGACGGTCGTGGATGAAAAATCCGCCGTCATCGATTCGTGTGATTATGGCCACGTTCAGCTGTGCTGCACCTGTAGAGGAATTTGCGGAAGCGGCCGACAAAATGTTGGATGTTCAACGTAATCCCCAGCCGATAAATACAGTTACCACCCAGCCTTATGAAGACCTGCGTCATCAAGTCCAGTGTTTGACCAAACAGATCCAGCCACTGGTTTGTAGCACGCACTCTCGATCACACAGTCTACTCGACCAATCTAGAACAGTCTCAGCCTCCGACAGCACTAACCCACGACGACCATGGTCATTGTTAGTATCACCGTACGTGCGGTCATCGGGCATAGAGACGCCCTCACACTTGCAACTTTCCCACCTTACCGACAACACAGGGAAGCTTAGTGACCAGCCGGTGATGGCGACGGCTCTGCCTTGTGTCTCCTCGAAATGTCGCCTTTTCAATATATTTGACAAATCCGCAGACCACCATTTCCTGGTTGATACCGCTGCTGATGAAAGCATAATTCCATGCGCCGCGAGCGACCGTCAAAATCGTCGGCCTATTTTCTTCTTGTAAGCCGCTAACGGACCACCGATACAAACGTATGGTCAACGTTCGCTAACCCTCGGCCTTTGACTACGACGTCAGTCACGCGGGATTTTTCTGGTGGCAAACGTTCGGACCGCAATTCTGGGTGTCGATTTCCTATCTCATTTCGGTATCCTGGTTGATATTCAGCACCGCATGCCTTTGGACAGCCTGACTTCCTTGAGTGTTAAAACAAATTAACCAACATGAATTCCGTCGGAATCCAAATAGCGTTACCCAAACCCTCAAAATATTCTCAGCCTATCCATCAATACTCGCAGCTCACAAATCCGTTGAATCACCCACATTCTTTGAAACACGACGTAAAACACACAATGGTGATTATAGGATGGCCGGTGATCGCTCGCCTCAGCCATCTTCCTCTCGAAAAGCTGAAAATTGCTAGTGCGGAATTTGACCGCATGCTTGAACTTGATGTTATTCGCCCATCTAAGAGTGCGTGATCCTCCTCCTTGCACGTGGTACCTTGGAAAACACCGAGCGATTGGAGACCATGCGATGATTTTGGGTGCTTAACAATGCTACCGTGCCCGACCGTTATCCCATTCCGTAAATCCATGACTTTTATTTTACTTTTCATTCTAGGCGCGTCCTCTCTAAAGTTGACTTGGTGCATGCATACCACCAAACCCCCGTTGCTAAAGAAGACATTCCCAAGACTGCGATTGCACCTCCAGTTTGATTGTACAAGTTTCTTCGAATGTACCATCGAAATGCCGCTCAAAAATTCCAGTGTTTCGTGAACCAAGTTGCACGTGACCAAGATTCTTTACCTTGCTAATGTTTTGGTTGTCGGTCCTTCCCCATAAGAACATGAAACACACCCTCGTGCTGTAATGGATCGCATGAATGAATAAATGAATTCCATCAATTTGGCCAAATGCGTTTTTGACGTCTCGTCGCTTGCGTTTCTTGGGCATTTTATACACACAAGTGGCATCAAACCCTTGGACACCAAGGCGCGAGTGCCGCGGGCATATCCCATTCCGGATTCCATTAAAAAGCTTCAAAGTTTCATTGAAATTGTTAAACACCACCGTCGCTTCATCCCTCTTTGCTCACAGCTTCTGAAGCCGTCAACCGATTTGTTCCGTGATTCTAAAACAGGTGTAATTTCAAGTCCTGAGATGTTTCATGCTTTCAACGACGCTGGCTTACTTAAATCCAGAGTCAGCTGCTCATCTAGTCCTACCGACAGGTGCGTCTAATCATGCTATCAATGCAGTGCCCCAGCAATGGGTGGGCGGCGAACTACGACCGATATCATTTTATTCCCAGAAGCGATAACCCGCACGAGCCGCCTATATCACCTTCGATCGTGAGCTCCTTGCTATCTCCTTGTCCATTAGACATTTTCGTCGTCTGTTAGAAAGAAGGAATTCCGTCGTTCTAGAGGACCGTAAGTCTTTAACCGATGCCTTCAACGCTAATGAGGACAAACTTTTCCGTCGCGAAGTTCCACACCCCAATTTTGTGGCCCACTTCACAACGGATATCCGACACGTCCATGGGCACTCCAGTGTAGATGCTGATGCGTTCCCAGGACTACATAATAATGCAGTTTCTAGTCCATAAGTATAAATCACCAGAGGATTGCTGAAACTGAAATGTACGATCCGACCTTCATAATTCCAGTGTTTCCACATCCCTCTGCCTTATTCCGAGTCCACTATTGTGTATGATACTTCCACACGCATCCCACGCCCAATTGTACCCTTTTCTCTTCATCGACCCATTTTTATCCATTTGCATTGCTAGTCCTACCCTGCTTCCCACCAACATTCGAGCTAATTGCAGCCCATTTCGTTTGGCCCAGTTTGAAAAATGTAACGTTTTGGTGAACTAAACCGTGCCTCCATTTTCAGAGCAGCAAGGTATAGTGTCAGAACTTCACGTCTCCTGGAAAATTCCACACTTCACACACACGTTCTTCTCACACCCATGTTGGCTTGGTTGGCCCATTACCCCTATCAAACGGCAAAACCTTCCTGTTTAAGTGCGTCGACAGATTTGGACGATGGCCCGTTGCCGTTCTCCCTAGTTATATTTCGTCTGAGACGGTCGTCTAAACGTTCATCGAACATTGGATTGCTAATTTTGGCGTCCCATTTCGTTACTGTAAACCAAGGTTTGCAATTTCAGTCAGCACTTTTCCGCGACTTGACTCGTCTCTGAGAGTGTGGACATATCAGGCGGACTGCATACCATCCTGTTGCAAATGGGAATGCTGAACATTTTCACCGGCAGTTGAAAACATTGGTTGTGATAAAATCAACGTAGAGTTGTACAGGGCGCTTACCACTCACTTTACTGAGCATCACATCTGTGCTCAAGGAAGATGTACAACGTTCGACTGCTAAATTAGTCTACGGAATAGCACTGCGTCTCTCAGGCGATCATTCAAATCAAAACGCATCATTCGTAATAGACTTAAAGAGCCATGCGCACCGTCTCAAATCACATACGAAACTACTCCGTGCCGTTCCACCACAACACTCTTGGCCTCAACAACTCAGAAAGGATTCGGGGACTCGCAATCGCGTTTATTTTCGTTGTGACGCAGCTGCGTGCTCACGTCGACCACCTTATGATGATCCTTTTGAAGTGTTCTCACGAAAGAACAAAGCTTTCCCTATCGGTCGTTCCGGAAAGCACGTTACTTTGAGTATTGATTGTCTCAAAACTACCAACTTTGGCGCGCATCTGAAATCTCCTCTTCAACTGCTCACCCATGTTGCCGAACCACGGAACCCTGAAGCACTCCCCCCTTCCACCACCCAAACATTCGATTCTCCACCCACAACCGATAGTAGTGACAAAAGATCACCGTCTCCGCGTCCGTCTACCACGCAGAAGCATACAAAATCATCACGCTTTCCTCGTCCGTTTCCACTCCGTCCAACAATGCGTTCTGTTAGGTATGTAACTTGATAACACTTGATAACACTCTTGTCCTTCATTCTCACCTATCAGACGGTCCAGAAGCTTTTAACTTCCGTTCGAACTTTGGTGTTCTCATTATCTCGATTAATCAGAATAGCGAGTGCGTACGATAATGAATCGAGGAATGTCATATCATTTACAGCACTTCTGTGTGAGACAGGCCGGCAAACATCTTACCAAGCACGCTCCCTGGAGTTCGTTTCCGCCAGACGATCTCCTGAATATGCAGTTGAAGCTGACTCGTTCGATCCAGTTATTGCATGAAAGTGCTTTTTAGCCGACGACCACATAGTTTTGATATGTTATTTATGGATAACCCTGTTTTCCGGATCCGTGACGCTTTCTGGGTGGTTTATTGCCCAGTTTTCGTAATAAGTTATTTCATTCAAAGCTGTGCGAGCTCTCTATTTGTCCGTTAATGATATGGTGTTAGACTGGACGCGAAAGATGAACATTGTAACCGGATTACTCGGGCATGTCTTCCGATGATGAGTGATAAAGTGGCCATGGACCATTTGATTACTGGCCAAAGTGCGATGAACCCCTGCCACGTTTCCCGTTCTATGTCAGACCGTTGGAAGTGACACTCACGATGTTACTTTCTTCCATGAACAGTGAAGTATCCGCCCCAACAATCGATTGATGTAAACCATTTTTGAGAATTTCATCGAATTTCCCATAATAGCTACATTTTTCCTGATACGTATTTCGAATCTGCTGGAACTTATCCTGCGCGGTGCGGGATGTGTGCGACGGTAAATGTTAACGACTGTCTTGAAGCTTGATGTCAACATATTTGTGTTGAACGATATGTTGTTTTTAAACGCCAGGTGTTGCAACATCGCGAAAACGCCATCCAATGTAAAACACGTGTATTGAAATATCGAACCTCTCCTCACGGAATAATGCCGCTCGCGTGATTTATACTTTCACCGACAGTTGTCCCTGACAGAATTATCCTTTACCAAAACGGTGGGGACACGCATACACAGTTTGTGCGGTTATTCAATAAGATATTAATTAAGTTAGCCGGACACAGTGTCCGGCTAACTCAATTAACATGGTTTCGGGGCTTGTAAATATTTGCCTTAGCTTGCACTGTGTATGAGTTTTGAAGTTATCTCAGGACTCTTCCATTCAACACGCCTGGAAGCTTATGGCCCTAAACATGGCCAACCAGCTCCCAAACTTTTATCATGCACACTGATTAGGTATATGACGTTTTCACCGAATAGTCACCGAGTGCTATCACTGCTCAACCTGTAACCAGCTCAGTTTGACTGAATACGATTAGTTTATTGTGCTTTCGCCAACTGCATATTTAAATGAGGACTTTCAAAGTGTTTTATAATTTTCCGCCCGCCCATACTCCAATTAACCTATGAACGACGCCCAACTATTTAGTACGCGTACACATTAATAGCTTTCACTTCCAGTCGACTTAGCCTGCTAACAACAATGATGAGAAGCACACATGGGAAATCCGAATAGACTCTTACTCAAACCGTTCAACGTACATCTTACTCATCTTTTTCAACTCTGTTGAAAAACATTTTGATGAGGCTGCCAATACCGGGCATCTCAACCACATGGCAGTTACATGCTAATAATACACTTTTAACTAACAGGTCCTCGTAAAATTAACAAAAACGCAACGAAAAACTGGAAAGCGTGCTGGGAGGTATCAGTGAAATCTGCAGCTGACGAAAACGCAGGCCAACAATAGGCAGAATCACAAATGTCTGTAATGAGAAGATTGAACTGTTGTAATTAAGATGGTACAATTAAAAATCAGTTCTACCGCTAAAGAAATAACGGCCGTGAAAGTGGGTCGTTTACCGTCAGATGAGTCAGCAGCAAGCTAAGAACAAACAGGACGTAGCACTCAGACATATTCCGTAAGCAATAAACCAGACAGTACGCAAATTTTCAATGATAGGGTGGAAAATATTACCCATGTTTGCACCATCCCATGCGGACTGTACATAGAAAAAACCACGTAATAACGTCTTGTGCTATGATTGTAAGAAATGGCATTCCGCCGATCGAATTCCATTAGAAATACTGACGGGGAAACGGATTGAATCCATAGTTTGACAGGATAACTAACCCACAAACGTGGAGGCATAGCTGCGATCGGGATTCATTTTGATATCTAGCGTACAGCGCAATGTGGTCGAGAATTACAAATTGATGTATATCTCCCATACCGCACGAAATTGTGGGTTTCCGCAAGAAGGAAGTGTGCATTTCACAATGTTATCTCCGACAGAAGCATTTTCATAACGCGAAATTAATTGTGAAGGCCAACGTTATGGTTTTGTTGACGAGAACGCAGAACATTTTTTTGCCGAAGTGCCACAGTGGGCTAATTTTGGGTATAGCCGATTGTTCTTACTGCAACGCGACTGATATATTTGAAGAAATTTACATGGTTGACTCAAACTGTGTATTTCAATTTTTGGCGAATATTTTGAAAAATGTTTTTTTTCGCGCCCGACTGGATGCTCCAAATTTGTCTTGATCTTGAGACAGCAGACTGGCAAACTAAACAAGTTGCGGACTATTTTGCACTCGTAATGGCCATAGGCACTTTCTGATTAATCAAAGATGTGCTCATTCTTAGCTGTGGTAGATCTGATACGAGTCAACTTAGTAGAATTCACCAATGTTAAATGTAGATCGGTTTTCAGCAATGCGAGGTGTGAGTATTAGAGAACGCAACCAACAGATTAACTGGTAAATTAGTAAGTTGTTCGACAACGAATGAAGGGATCTGTATGTAATTCTGATGTACAGGATATCGGTAGGGCAAAAATCTTAATGGACCTTGGCAATAAGGAAATCGGATGCAAAGTTCGAGCCACAGACAGAAAGGTTAATGTGAAAACTTCTGAATGCTCGGATGTTGCTAATGTAAAATCACAAAGCAGCAGCGATACATGAGACATTGGAAACCGATGCATTATCTGAACCAAGGTAGCATTGGATCAGGAAGGCAAATTTGAGGGAGGTAATAAAACAAACAGAAACAACATAGTCCAGAAAGGCGAGTTACACCTCAAAAACTCGAAAGTTGAAGAAACTGTGACCACGCCGTAACCGGCCATGTTGGGCTTCTGTTTTGAACACTGGGTATAAATGCGTGGCTTATGGCCTTAATTCACTAGGCTTAGTTTGACGTTTTTGGTTGCTTATAGTGACCAGCGATCATGTGACTTCGCTCAGAATCCCGGCCTTCATCTACAAGTCGAAAGATCAACACCGGTCCCTCTGATAAATGGTGGTTTAGAGATACGGGATAGTATCTTGTGGAGCAGTAAAGTATAACGGGACTTTTGCCACGCTTGTAAGGCTGAATCCAGTGGTGTGGAAAACAACAGTCACAGACGGTTGCCCCACGTACTCTTTACCAATATGAGCCTGCGTTGAAGCGGTACAACTCACGCACAGTTCTTTGTCAGGCAAGTGGCGATTTCCTAAACGAGCCATACGTTTCAGAGACAGTATTCCGTTTACGAATGAAAGGGCCTCTACAACTATCCACGTTAGTGGAACTCTGAAACCACTATCAATCAGGCGAAAATGAAGCTCAGCTAATGTCACAGCTAGATTATCTTTTTCCGAAAAGTATTCTACATAATTTGCTGCATCATTTAACAGGGGTTAATGTTCTGCAGCTGCGAGGCCTTCATTGGAAACGACGCCCACAGAAATGTTGGATTTGCCGTTCTCATCTACTGGACCACCAACCATCCAGCCAGGTAGGGTAGCAGTCGCATCAGGCTGCTACTTTCAACCAACTACTTGGTCAAGCATCATGTATGATTTTGGGGTGCTATATCCTACCAATATGTTAACGTACCTTTTGGTCATCATCTCTGGCCTCAAGCTCTGTCACGTGGTGAAATCACACACATCTCCTAAGGGGTCTACGGACCCGAACGACAAATCCTTTTCGGCATACGCCTCATCAGTCGTAGACAACGGAAGTCGTTTCGTTGTTATTTTGACAAGCTTAAAGTTACGCGTGCCACCAAACGTCGTGGTTGTCAGGCTTGACTGAACTATAAGAATCTCATGCCATGCAACAGGATTTAGTTTGATAAGGATAGTACCCCAACGGCTGTCAACGAAAAACATGGGATCTGACGGATCCTCTCAGAGTCCTCTAACACATCGAGTCACCACAAGTCTTGCGCACTGGTTACCAAAGCTAGTCGTAACACAGACACCATACTGTTGGGCTAGGTCTTTCGTCTCGTCTTAACTCCGGCATTAAGCAGCAAACGGTGATGCTGAAATTGGCTGCCACATCCACTACACAAGCATTTATTCGACAATCTGAAACCAAATGCGGCAAATTGGCGCATACAAAACAAACGCCTAATCGTCGTATGGCGGACTATCCAGGAAGTACATCGTGTTTGGCGAATTCGTGATATCCATCAACAGTGTACTCAGGCCTTTACAAACCGAAGTTTACAAGACAAGACAATGAGATGAAAGGTTATGAGTCCTTGCTGATCCCCCTATAATTCTCCTTATCTTGCCAGCGACATTGAGACGGACTATTACCAGCTTCAAGGTCAATGACTGTAGCATTTCCTGATTTGCTTCTGGCAACTGTCACGTACTGCGAGGCAAACTCCACATGCCTGGTAAACTTTGGTTGACGCCCTTGTGAACCAATGCGGTCTGCCTTTTCAGCCCAATCAGACCGCAGGTTGGAGGGCAGACTTTTCACCATCTTTCCCAACGCACCCGAAAGACCTATACCAGCTTCGTGGTTCATCTGTTCAAGAATAACTATGAGGCTTTCCACGTCGATGGACGACCACGTCAGTCCACCAACAGTGTTTGGAACACAGCCGGCGTTCGTTAATATCCCACAGATGCAAAACCCATCTAGGCGACGTGGCTGTCCATAAACGTCTTGCAATACCTCTCCTGCTCTCAAGTGAACCATTATTGGGGAAACAGCATGCAGCCCTTAACTATCTCAATATATTTTACTTGAGAACAATGTAGAAGGCAAAGCAATTTCTGACCATATTCTGCCGTTCTGTTTGTAACGTAATTCCGAACTCGCTTGTGGATTTGCAGTGGTTAAGCAGATCGGCATTGAAACAGGTCAAGTAAATCTTTGACAAACCAGCAGAAATTGTCAGAGGTTTGGGGGCCGATTTCGCTGCAGAATCTTCTCGGGAATTTCGAACCTGCGGAAGGCACGACAAACTTGATTCTGACGGTACTCCACGTATTGCTTGACACGCAAACCGGCTGAAACCAATGGTTCGAATAGCAACAGAATCTAAATCAAATTACATACTTTTGGATTTTCTAGGATTTGGCTTGGCTGCTGCCATCTGTTCTGTAGCTAACGTCAAGCATTGCTCTAATTCCTACCCCTTGACTAAACGTTTTTCCTTCAGCTTAGTGACCGTAAAGGCCGACTGGGTGCCGACAGGGCTCGTAATTCTAGCCTCCTGGTCCGGAATCATAGGCCTATCATATCTATGGCGAATATCAATATCATCAAACTGTAAAGCTTGCTTCTCAATGTCTCTGAGCGTCGCGGTATTCTTGACAGGTGTGGCCAAATTTTTCGAAGACAGGTTTCAATTTTAAACGTTTAGTAGCTGAGCAGCATTATGACCGAACCGTCCTCGAGTAGCGTGCAGACAGATAATGGTCGCTGTAACCAAAAGGATATTCGATCAGTGATCCCACGAAATCGTTTGATAAGCAATAAAGTGGGTAAACTCAAGCAGACATATATTTCGGCTGGCGCTTAGTATCAACAGTGAACATGTCGTTGATGCCAAGGTCGACCGATCAAAGATGTACAATTGTTACACACTGCACGCACAAAGTCAACATAAAAATTCTGCAGGCAAATCCAACGGGAAGGGAGATGTTTGTCTCATATGACGCACACATATTAGAAGCAGGTACTTTTCCGAATGATTCTGGGGTCGCTGAAGGTAGATTTGTTTGGCTACCTGTAAAACATAGAACATATAAGTAAAGGGATTAAATACAGTGGTTGGGCAAAAAAGCAATTGGGGAGGACTTCTCAACAATGTTGGTGACCGCACAATCCAAACTAGGACTTACCAATGGCCTCTCGTTCGTCTAATTCCATAAACTGTCCCCTATCCGAAAATTCATTTAACCTATTATCAAGTAGCTATTACACATTTATCGGTCACAACGGCATTACTTGTTGGTATGAAGATGAATTGGCTAATGAAAACTTGATTGGCCTGTGTTTTCCTGGTTGCGCCTATATCTTTTTTCGGTTCTAACGACATGCATCCGAATAAAATCCCTGATAACGTGCGTTTGTTTGTCGTAGTATTAACCAGCTCTCTTATTTTGTTTTTAGGACACGGATTACAATGCAGCCTTCAAGACGATCTCTGATGAGTGTGAAGTTAACGCTTCCTCAGAGGTCCAGAAATGCCCGCAAAAGTACATTAAAGATGTCGGTGTTGTTGACGATCGTGGAACCAGCCGGAAGTTGAACACGGTTTAGAAGTATGATAAGGTAAGGCGCCACGATTCCTAGGGTGTCATCCATACTTATGGTCTATGTACGATGTATAGGAGACGTGGAAATGTACACAGAGATGTGCTGCGTATCCGGTGGGTTAATTTTTGTTAGTCTCTGCGATTTCGTTGTCGCAAAGCTTGTTGCAAATCACGGCTTCATTTTTTTTCAAGAGGACGCTTTCTAGACTGGTAAACTGCTTCAAACCTAAGTACAACCACTTCTTTATTCATATAGTGTACGAGTTCCATCCCACAAACCGATGACTCACCTTGACTCAAGCGATCCGCTCTAGAAGTCTGTTTGAGTACATTACATCACCTGCCGATACCCAGCAGTACACAGCCAATGTTTACGGCACGTTCATCACGACCACCGACACTGGAACCGTTCGACGCAAGCCGAAGCCTGCAATATCAAGTTAGTTTGCTGTTCGATGTCTGTGATTGAGCGCCAGAAAACCATTCGGAAATGCTGCCGGCGATTGATTTGAAAGGTGTCATGCGTGCTGTGCAAAATGAAGGTGAAATATACGCGCACGTCCGTCTTGCACAGAGAAGACAAATTCAGCCACTTAGATGTTTTTCAAATGCAATGAATGTGGATAGCACACACGATACAGACAAGCACAAATATGTTATCATATGTTGTCTGATATTTCTCAAGTCTGAAATTGTGCAAGTTTTTAGTTACTGATGGTATGGGACATGACGGACCCATGATTTGCGGGTGCGTTTGCAATGAGAAGTATGTCTCTGTATGTAATATGTCCCAAGATTTTTGGAAAATAATTCGGAAGTCAGCACTGACGACGCCCGTCATGAACAAAGTGGCTGGGTAAATGATGGCAACCAATGTCGCGTCAGGCTACAGTATTAATCTGTGTTACATTTATTTACGTCATTTTATCCGAAAACATGCAATTAGCTGACATTTGTTCGGAATGGTCCTTTGAAGACGAATTCCTGCCGTAGTCGGCACCTTTTTAGCCGAGTGGCTGCAATAGACGATGAGAAAGAGCAACTTGTGCTGTCACACAATCTACGTTGTAGGTTCAAGCGGGATCTCTATATCTTCAGGCAAGACGATAGAATATTCATGAATTATTTGCTTCACGGCTGGCCATACATTAAGCTAAAACGAATCATTCACGCAAAAGTAATGTTGTCCATTACGGTAACCGTACGGATGACTGACTGAAGAATACGAATGGACGGATAAGAAAGCGGACTTATGTGAGAGACAATGTAGCCAGCGTGATTCAAGTAAGTGTGTACCTACAGATGACGGCTAACGAGAGATTCTGAACTGCAAAATACACGCGGATGCGATCGCCGTGAGCATGTAGAACTTTACTTGTAAGCCGAGAATAGTGTTTACTGTATGACAGCGTTTGCAGGTCATTTGGTAAAGAGGTATTTGAACGGGTGAACCCCACGACTACATTTTGAAATCATAGCTGAGGACAACTTAAGCTGTTCTAAATGATCGTCCTGTATATTGCCACTACGTGCACAACGTACTCGCAACGCTTGTGTTATGGATAGAATGCAAGACGTCTACAAGTTTTACCTTTACAGTTATGCGTGCCCTCCCGATATCCACATTATTCCAGTGGTTTACAGGCATTTTCACCCTTGCAGCAATGCCTTCTTTAGTGTTTTTCTTCATCTCAAGAGGTCGTGTCCCTATTCGTGATCGTTAGTTAACAGATTATAACTCGCCAACTTGCACGTTTACGGTCTCACAGCTTAATTCTCCGGCTGAGGATAGCTTCCGTCGCCAACCTAACATAGCGCATCGTTTACTAAGAACACCGCGTGTTTGCAACAGCCTCATGGCGGTGACCTCTTCCAACAGCGTCATCGCCTTCACCAGCACAAAGTGGAACGTGTGAACATTGGTTTATTGTCGTTTGACACCCATTGGCCTATATAAAATTAACAAGCAGCAAAAGCAGGCAAAAAAGCCTCACGCGGGATAGCCCTACGGATACTGTGGTGGATTCACACAAACGGACGGCTACCGTCGTAACGCCAAAGAGCAGATGTTTCACTTGGGATGCATTCAATCCGCGGACGCATCTGATCGTCCATTTTGTTGCAGTTGCAGTCTCAATCACCAGGTGGTGCAAGTTCTTGGTTTGTTTCTGTCAGTTACGCCCACTTTAGCTACTGCTTCGGGTCTTCCGGTAAACCAAAAGAAAGGGTCATGTTCAACACCCATGATAGATTTCGGTGAATACCGGTCCGTGGATATTGTGCCACTCGCTCATGAGCCCCGGAGAGGGCGAACCACAATTACTTGTAACGATCCCATTTCTGATGTCACTGATCAAAGTAGGTTCATTTACAGCCGCTTACCTTGTTAATCCTGGACGTCTACCAGTTTTTCGAGCCACACTCAGCCTACTTATAGGGTATAACAATAGGCTGGATATAGAGTGGTCTCGTTTGTAACGCAGCGAGAGTCTGTAAGTTCTGTGCCCATAGGGCGACCGATTTGGATTCAGAAGAGAAGACGGTCGTGAAGGCCAGTTTCTTATTAAGGTGCTCGATGTTGAATCCACCAAACTCAAGGTCTGAGACTAACGGTTCACGCGAATGCTACAAAACATAAGTCAGGCAGCGGGGGAAATATCAGACGCAAATGAAACCAGGATACACATGAAAACAGGTCCAGTAGTGGGAAGTAAGGACAAACAAATCGCATAGGAACAAGTTTCGACAAATTAACGACGTAAAGCTTTAGTAGTATATTGGGATTAACGTTAGCGAGAGGAATTATTTGTCGCACACGTAAAGCAAATGTTCACGTTAGTCTTTGTAAAGAAGGCTCGCATTCGCTATCAAGAATTTGAGTGTAGGAGGAAAGGGGAAAAACGAGAAATGAACAAATTAAGGCAGTAAGCTTGGCCACCGACTGGTGAATCGTTCTTCAAGGATTCCAGTTCACAACGAGGCACGCGTTATCCGTTTATCCAACAAGTGTCTTTCTGAACGACCAACGACAGAGGAGATAATTTTCTTCAAAACGGTTAATGAGGGAGCCCTAAAGACGGGATTTAATACGTACCAATTGAATCGATGCATATGAAACTTGAATCTACCCTTCTGAACGTGAAAAATCCTCAGCAATTAAACAAAGAATGTGCCAGTACAACAAATTCAACAACTAGACACTGTTCAAAAATGGGGGACGATAAAATGGAATTGAGGCCACTAAAACAATTGGTCCGTCGTGGGTTGGAACAAAACAGTTGTTGGTGCATCGAGAAATGGTAAAAATGATGGGCAACCGGAAAAAATATGGAGGGGGAATGCCTAAACCTGGCATTTAGGAACTTCAAGGGCTCAAACTGAATAAGAATAAGGAAACAAATGAAACAAATGAAACAAACCACAGCAATCTTAAAATTGATGCAACACACATTAACGAAACCAAGACAGACCTGCTATCAAACACAGAGTAGTCGTAGGAACTCAGCGCAGGCAGACACCTTAATGCATAACATACTTGCTGATTCCAGATTTGATGAACGAGATGACAGTCTTCATCTAATAAACGGTTTCGGTCATCCGAACCGATAACAGTGACTCACCCGAAATAACGACTACACTGTGCCGAAGAATAACCGAAGTCTTTTTACCCTTTCTATCATAAGTACGTTCTCAGCGATTTCGTTCGCAGTTAAGGGCAGTTGAATGAAGCAAACATATGCGTTTGAAAACAAGGTGCTGCATGATACTACTTGTTCCGCAGGTCAGTTTGCTAAGACAGGCGCACGGTACGTTCAAATGGTTTCGTTATTGACTGTTCGAAAAAGGTCTATTAAATAGATGTTCTATACACGAAATTCTGCATAGTCGATGGAGTGATAGGCCTCCTATCAACGCGTTCGTCAACTGAGTCTTTTTGACAGTCTTCGAGTGTTTTCTGACGGTCTTTTGATTATCGTTCATGTTTCTTTCATAGTCGTAGTGTCTGGGGGGCACTCGACAAACCGCTAAAGTTAAACGTTTCACAGCAGGAGGTGACCATTCTTGCCAATCATTAATATAAGTTACCTGTAACGCCCCAAAGTTTGGCACACAGTACCGTTGGGAATTAATTACCTAAATATCCTGCGGTTGCTACCTTTTCAATAACTCGATCGGCAATTGTGTAGTTCGCTGGTATGACGCCTTAAAGCCGAAACGAGTTAAAAACGGTCATTTAGGCGCGATAGGAGATTTTTGAAATTTATCGCGAAATATTGAAGTACACAATACGGGACAAACATATAGATTTCAACAAGTACAATAGTGATATTGCAACGAAAAATCAGGTTTACCTAAAAATGGTCCATGTTCGTACTTTTGTTGAAAAAATGTCGCCATTTTTTTCGACAGAAGCGTCATGTTGGCTTTCCTGAGCTATTTTACGTTCTGAAAATGCTTCCATCGGAATTTTTGCGATAAACATACAATCCCTTCGTGCGGAAACGCTAAATTTCGCGTGGTTTCACAGATATAACAGAATTAGTCATTTTCCACCACTTTGTGTTCACATTGCGTTGTACACAAAATATCAGTTATTCCTAATGAAAGCTATGTCACCACGGTTGTTTGTTAGTTACACATCTGAATTATATATTCAGCCTGTTTCCCTAATAGTATTTCCGGTGGAAAACAGTTTACATTATCACGTGGTTGCTTCTACCTACTGTATGGTGTAAACATGGTGTAACACTTCCCATTCTATCATTAAAAAACGTGCGTAGTGTTTTGTTTACTGCTTATTAGCCATGCTTTGTTGTAGTTCGCCAAGTGTGCGTCAGTCAGTGTTCACCTAACCAACGGATAGTGACTGAATTTGGTGCTCGTTATTTTTCCGACGAAAACATCGATTCCCACTTCTACCGCTTCAGCTACAACACTTCTATCTTCGAATCATGATTGCTTATTATTCCGATGACTGTTGGTATAAACTTCCGCCAGCTGCAGACTTCACTGATGGCTGCCAGTGTGTTATCTTATTTTTTTGCCTTAACTGAAGGTGATCTTTATAACTTATCCTGAACGGTCCCAATACAAGATTATTCTGATTTCTGCCGTGTTCTTCTTAACAACGTTGATGACTGCTTGAGTCAACTGGACGGAGCATTTACTAGTGTGAACGCATAATGCATACTTTGGCGTTGACCATAGCTTAAGTCAACTGGACGGAGTATCTACTAGGGTGAATACACGCGGTGTACTCAGGTGCTGATTGTGGTTCAAGTCTACTAGATGGGGCAGCTACCAATAGGAATGTAGTGCATATGAATCGGAATGACAAACGCGTGCAAAATTTTGACGTATATTACATAATTCATAACAAATCAGTATTAGACAAGGAGAACAGCAGTTTGTTAGTCACGTTTCCAGGATTTCGCTCTCGCCAAATAATCTCCTGAAGGTATGGCTGGATTTGCCGATCATCTGATCCAGATATAGAGCAAAAATGCTTCTTGGCAAAGGACCAAATATTTTCTACGTTCTGTATGTGGATCACGCTGTTCTCAGGATCCACGAAATTTTCTGAATGACTGATCGTCCAATACTCGTAATGAGCTATTCCATCCAGAGCTCTGTGGGCTCTCCATTTGTCCGTGATTATTGTGGTGTTCGGCTGGAAACGAAAGAATTAAACATTGCGACCGGCCATGCACACAATTTATGTAAACGAAAATTAAAACGGTATCGACGACACAGTAGCGCACCTCGTTACAAAACTCAGATTTATTCCGTGTGCGTTTGCTGTTTTCCACAGCAAATTACAATGGATATGCGATTAAGCTTGCGTATATTTTCTGGCCATGTCTTCGGAATATTATAACAAGAACTTTCGACGACAGAACTGAAAAATTTTAGGAAAGGAAATACCCGAAAATTTGTGCAGTTGTGATAGTTTAAAAACCATTATCGATTCAAGGACTACACAGAAAATTTCGGCTCACCGATATGATTCAGTACGATTACACTGTAGTTTCTCCGACTCCGAGTCGAAGCTGAATTTGAAAAGGATTTTTCGACGGTGTCTGTCAGTGGATAACTGGACGACCGGTGCACAGCTATCAACAGACTGTGTCACATACCCATTGGCGTTAACCCAAGTGAGGGTCTGGGATTACAGGCGAGTTTGGCCTTACCATCCAATTCATTGCCATGAATATCAAAAGATCATTTATTGAATTGATGAGGCAAACTTTAACGTGTTCTGTACCAGGTCGACGAGATACTTGTTGGAAGGAATGTATGCACGCGTCTCTGTAACAAACAGCTGAGGCCGTAATCTTCAGTTTATTTGTATTACGACAACAGGCTCGATAGTAAATTATATGGAAAGGCAGAGAGAGCGCAACAGCAGCGATTGCAAAGACTAGCCGTGAAAATACCTAAATGGAAATCAGTACGCCTAGGTCAGAAATTATACTGACGTGACAACGCGCCATGTCGCACTGGTCTGGCAGGTGCTGGCTGGGGAGTTACATGATAAAGGACAGCTATTATGACTGCTGTCCTGTCTACCGGTGCTAAATCTGATTGAGAGCATCTGAAGCATAGCGAAAGCAAGGGCTAAAAGGCAGCTACAGATGCCTCACGAGGCGACAGTAAACAGAGAACCTCAGGATGTGTTGAATCAACAGGAGAGGATAATGCGGACCATGGAATGAATAGGAACATCTGCCATATATAATGTCACCGCAGACCATTGCGCCAGTACTGCCGGTAATGTTGGGCTATGCTATATGTAGGCGATAAACCGTGAAGCCACTGGATCACAAAAATGGACCCACATCTTCTAAATGACCGCGTATTGATCAACGCCGACCAACCACAGGTTGCTTTTCCCTTCCAATTTATCGAAAGCCAGTTCTGATGAAACCAACGTAAGACATTTGAGCGGCTGAATCTACAGGGACAAATGAGATACTCGCATGCAACTGACAATTAAATGTTTTGTTAACAAATGAAGATACTAAAAGAAGCGTTGGCATCTCGCGAGGTTTGCGATTGTTACTGATTCGACGATCTCCATTATGAGACTGTTCGAATTGTAGGCAGATCGCATAATATTATGTTCCCTCAGTAACACTTCAACCCAGATGACAGCCAGAATCGTGTGGTTGTGTATTAACGTGCAGCGGGTAGCTTGTTAGAGCCACGCTCCTTTCGATGTAGCGTATTGGACGGTAAGTGGGCATACACTGGCCCCGAATATCTGCTCGGACCACCATTTTCTATAGTGTGGAGTACGTCTTCGGCAACCTGATTTCTGGAAATCATCCTGCCCATAACGGTGCCTAAGCGTGTATGAACTACACGCGTTCTAGACATAAGGGATGTTCGAGGAGTGATTGCATCTGATTTCACAACACTGTCGATTTTCTAACGATTTCAGCGATCAATAAGTGTGGTTGATGGTGGAGGCCAAAGTCATCTGTCAGATTGTTTTATTAATCAACAGACTTCCGCTGACCTGAAAGAAACCATTAAATACAAGGTACAACACTGTTCGGGGTTGCAACGTGTACTAACAGAAGAGTAAGGTTACGAGTCCAGAACGGCCTTAGTTGACTGGGAATCTAACAACGTTTTGGAATGATCCATAGGGGTGCGGCAGATGACATAAAAAGGGACGTCGTTTCAGTTACCGGTGACCCCGCAAGACAAGAACCGCAGTCAAAGAAAGTTTCCGGGACTCAGATTCTAATGCATCTCGTCGTACACCCATCTGCTGCTAGTCCCGAGGTTAAAGGACTGCTGAACAAGTCCTATGGTAAAAGGAGAGGTGTGCAGGAATTGTCACTGCAAAGTCTTCGAAATTCCTGAGGATACAGATCAATAATTTCGAGTCCTGAATCGTGACTCACGCCGCAGGTCTTTGACTAGCTTGGTAACTGCCCGTTGAACACGATCAACAACGAGGGTGTCCTTCTGCAAGTCAGTTTACAAGACTCAATCTGTGCAGTCCAGCAGCGTTCTTACAGAAATTTCGTTAAGCGCTCGCACTGTTATCTCACGTTGATCGGAAACGTCCGTTGTATAATTCCAAGAGTAGAGCATCCCTTTTTGCTGCCATCTCACAGTGGTACGCAATAGGTAAGTTAAGTGACATCTAAATGCATATATCTTTCTTCAAGTAGATGATCGT
The DNA here is from genome assembly GCA_013368495.1 of Paragonimus heterotremus. NCBI lineage: Eukaryota > Metazoa > Platyhelminthes > Trematoda > Plagiorchiida > Troglotrematidae > Paragonimus > Paragonimus heterotremus. The sequence goes on from LUCH01017872.1 coordinate 19,400, forward strand.
GATGTCTTCTGCGCCAAACGCGTTATGCTTAACGAAGGCACTGCCAGAACCTCCATCGAGTGACACGCGTGCGCACTCAAAGTAAACTAGGAGGAAACTCTGGTCCTCTGAATACAGTTCGATCGCGTCAAGATCCATCTGCGGTGCTATGGGCCAACAGATATTCCAAATTAGTAGGTCGTCAGTGTGAGAAAGAACTAGGTAGGAAATAATGTTGGTTATGTCGTCGGTGTAAATAAGAAACAGAACAGAACCCAACACTGATCCTCGGGGAACCACCGCAGAAATCATGGAGGAGAAAGATAGGTTCGACCCAGTTTTGACTTTAGAAGTTCAGCCATCGAGAAAAGAAGTAACTCAGAGAATAACCTCTCCTTGGACGTCATGAGCTTCCATCTTGTGGTTGATAAACCCACGTGAAACTTTATTGACTACTTCGACAAAATCTTAGAGAGTAGCGCATGAAATGAGGCTACTGTCCCTCGCCCCCGTCAACTTAACCACGAAAATGAGCACACTTGTAATACTTGACCGGTTGGGAAGGAAGCCATGTTGCGTAGAATCGTATCATGATGGAGCGTTTTAGCAAGCGCTTCATGATCTTACGTGGAACGGTAATAAGGCTGATTGGCAGGCAGCTAGCATGGTAATGTTTCTTTTCTTACACTGAGGAGAATACATACTTAAAGTGTATGATTAAAGAGCTAGTGCGGAGGTTCTGCCAGGCCAGCTGCCACCTCCCTGGGGACGTCAGGTTGGATCTTATCTGACCCAGTCGTACCATGTGGATTAACCCTGAACAAGAGGTTGTCAGCATCCGGTGCGGAAATAACGAGCAGCTACCAAAAGCTTTGTACAGACAGAGTGGGATGTTATGTCAACGATGCAAAGTTATAGACCACAGAATGATTTTCCCTGAATACCTTGGCAACTGACTACAGGTCAGATGAATCTCTCTGACCGACAGTCGCAGAGAAAGAGCGGAAGGATTATCTTCCCTCGTTCGACTCATATTAGAATAGGACACTTTTGTTGGCATGAGCTCGCAGTGGGCAGTTAATTTTAGGAGCTTAGCGTGTTCACGGATTTCGTGCTTACGCTTATTTCGAACATTGGAAGGTGCATTCAGGTCCTCTTAGTTGCCTGCACTCCAATGCCCCAGGAACAAATGGGGACAGTTGAGTGAGAGAAAGCGAAATCTACGAAGAAGAAGTGACCGAGAAGGAGCAGTTCAGGATTTGCGTTGTGTGAATAAACCACATGCCCACTGAACTGCATTTTGAACTGCGCCATAGTCAAGGTCCGCAGATGCACGGTCAAGAAGGAGTGAACCGAGACTGCTTTTCACGCCGTTGAAATCAGTCTGAACAAAGCTTCTGGTTGTAAACCTTTCGGCTGGTTGGTACAACCAGTACTAACTAAGATCGAAAGTCACTTTGGAGTGGCCGCAATGTGTAAGTGATGGTTTGATGACTACCCTATCCACGAGGCGATTCTCGTTCGTGATAATTAAATCGGGCAGAAAAGAGATCTGGCCAGGACGCTGCCGCATCGGAGTGCTGACATCCTCAGTCCACACTTCCTGTCTTAGCGACACCGACAAGGAACCCGAGAATCCGTTCTCGCAGTGCAACTGTGACAATGATTCCAGTTCATTTCGATTGCGTTTTAGTACCTAGGAATAAGTAGATGAAAAAACTGTTAAACTCCTAGAATTTTTTCCATAACTTCAATAAGAGTCTCATCAACCTGCAGCACTGCATGATAGTCAGCAATATACAACTCCACTAGACGTGCGTGTTGATCGCGCAGAAGTAGTCGTAGTCACTGAGCATCCCATCTAGCGGAAGACTGGAAATTATCAACAAGTGTGGGTGTCGGAAAACTCTGATCAGGATAGGTAGCAGCCTACCATTCCCCCACAGGGAAGTCGGCACTGTACACCGAGCAGCTATAGACATTCAGTTCACCGTCACCGATGTCTGATACAATCCAGTCTCTTTCAAGGGTAAGGATGTGAGTTGCATAATGGGCCAAATATGTATGTATGGCGCGATTGCTGGATCTGCCAGAAAATTCCTCCCAGGTGTTCCTGATGAACAACTTTTTTATTTGGCACCCTTGTGTATAACTCCCTCTGAATTTTGCTACTTAGCCGTACTTACTCATCCGTACATGTTGTTTTACTCGTTTGGAGGTCACTGTGTAACCTGTCTGCTTTTGCTTGGCTTACTTCACCGTAAGTGAACCTTCGCTGTTTCGCTTGCATTAGCAACAGAACTTATTAGAAAATCTTCCGTATTCAGTCTGTACGAAGTATTCAACCTTGACCGGTCGACTTTTGACTTACGGCACATTGCACTGTTGATACCGACTGTTACAGCTGGGGTATTCAGTCGACTATTAGTACACATTCTGTTGCTCAAGATATCGTAATGTAGAACGTTCCATTATCATCCTCTTATAAATTTGGTGGTGTTTATTGCTCTATGCGTAGCTCGAAGACGGCTCTCTAGTGGCCGTGTGATTTATGAAAGCCACTTTAATAAACTGACGGAGTTTGTGTGCGCGCCGGGAATGAATACATATTTGACCTGGAATGGTTTCGCGGTGAGAGTGAAGCAAGCCACTATCCTCACAACGTTATCATTCTCTCGTGGATTACTTGGTTTTGAGGCTTGCCTCAATCCCCCATTTGTACTGTAGAGAGCGCCGCTGTCACTCTGCAACGGTACGTCTGAAAGAGGTGTGAGCCTAGTACTGCTTGAGGGAGGCCAATTCCTTCCTCGTGTTTGAGGGAACACGCTGAGCATCCTTCAGAGGTTTCCCCATAGAGGACGTTAATGTAGAAGCTGCGATGATGTGTACTGTACGGGAACATTCGAAAACGTTGCGCGCAGACGCATTCAAAGTCGTTGCTGTGACGCTTGCACACACGCTTGCGCCACGCCAGCCTAAAAGCAGACAGTTCATGCGAACGACGGGGATGCTTGAGGTGGTTAGCAAGATGTACTGTTCCTCTTAGAGGTTACTGCACCTACAATGGTACCAACGAGGGTACGTCCGGCATTACATGCCACCCTGGACCGCCAAGCAGCACCAATAACGGCCATGTAATTCGGCGGTTTGCAATTCACCATCACTCTTGCATCTGGTGCAAATAATTGTAGCAGAAATGTAGTAAATGTGTTGCTGCGGACAAGTCATAATAGCAAGTCGGAGAATAATTCGGAGAAGATCAACAACCGATGGAAGGTTAATCAGAAGCATATACTGATAAATGTATTTGAAAGCTGATGTTAGTATCACTGGGGTAGGGAAAAAAAATCACATTAACGGCGCACAGTTTGAACTGAACTTCTGCAACAGCAACGATGTCAATCAAACTGCGCGCCTAACAACTTGTGCCTTTCCCCCTCTCCCTTCCAGGTTTCGCGGCAGCTACGTAC
>LUCH01017873.1:0-22971 GCA_013368495.1 Paragonimus heterotremus
ATATTCAATCGCCGATTCTCCTAGTATCTCACCTACTTCCTGTTCCGTCCGATTAATTTTCGTCATTGTCGTTGATTACGCACTGTACATTCACGAAAGATTATTTTATAATTTTCTCTTTGATAAATCAGGTGGTCTTAACAGTAAATTTAAACGGGTTTTACTCAGTTATTTAAATCAAATCAAAATTTATACTGGTAACATTGCGACATAATATGTAATGCATCTCTGTCTGTGTAATATACGGCTACGGGTGGAAGGTACAATTGATACTATATTTTTTTCGTGAAACGTCTCTCATCTTTACATTGAAAACTGGTTTGTACGCTGTCAAACCAGATTCGTATGCTGTGACTTATATCCCAACTTCCGATAGGACTTCTCACACTGGAAGTAATTATGTTCAGTCCTCTAAGAAGGCATATGACTGAGGTTGAATTTGCATTTTGAAACATTGATGGCATAAAGCCAATGGTTACCAAAACATGAGCAGCTGGACGGGGTGTACGTGTTAACGTAAAACATTCGTCCCGCATCGCATCCTCCAGCAGTGGATCTTTTCCCACTGGCCAACGAAGAAACAGTAAGTGGAACACGCAAAAGAGGTTCAGTCGTAGTCCATAACTCAGTTTAAAATGTCAGCACATTAGTTTGTCGGCAAATGAATGATAGTCACCTGAACCAAGGCCTTATCTCGTCATCCCCACCAAATGGGTGTGCGTGATCGTTCACTGATGTCTCTGGGATGCGTGGCAACATACCATGTGCAAATTAAATAAAACGATTTGGGATGTTTAAAATAAAGATGTCGTATGTGCGGGAATATAAAACCTTGTTCCTCTCAAGACTTCAGTTCAATGCGCTTTGATTTTCCAATTATTTATTAGTCATTATAACTTGGCAAATTTGAATATTCTAAAAAACGAATGATCGTGGTAATAGCGTTGTGCTATGTGTTTACTGTGCACGAATTCAATTTGGTTTTATGAAGACATTTCTCAAATAAGCCGAATCTGTTCATATAGTGATGGCATTCGAAGAGCAGAGATAATCTGAGAATACACTACTTACTTGGCTTAGACAGTGGTCCCTCGGGAGTGAGATCAGGGCACATAAATCTGTCAAACGAATTCACCTATCTGAATAAAAACTGGACTATTTGTATGTTGACCATGTTTAAACGACAACAGATGCTTCGATTGTAATGAATCGGCCAGGTAACCGGACATGGGACCAGCTATACCGTTAACCGATATTTCTGAAAACGAGTTTAATTAAGATTTCGGATGCCCTTTGTTATAGGAATGACCAAAATGAGTGCGTCATAAGCACTCGATGATGCTCTCTAAAGCCCCCGTAGTGAATGAGAATTTTTATCCAAAAAGCCGTCTTTTTTTATCTTAAGGTACTTGTTGACTATATAGCGCGAAGAAAACATCATCTCACCATGACTCACTTGACAGTCCCAAAAGATTTTGCTCTACTTTAACTGAGTGCCATAACTACAAATTTTGTTTACCTGTGATAGCCAACCAGGTATCGGATCTGGTTGCTCTATTTGAGTAAGGAAATGTTTACTTTCTGTTTGCCCTTGCCGGATGTCTGTGACTGTGGACAGTAAGTTAACCACAATTTTTATAGAAGCACTTATTATAGAGAGGTTCACGACAGAAAAACGCTGTTGAATACACTACGCTAATTGACACGCTGATTGATCATCGCTACCGTTGTGTACGCGTCACGGCCGCCCATGTGCTCCACACTTGTGTTGAGATTCAAGCTGAGTTCTGATTGGTCGCGACTTCATCGACCAGCGACTCATTCGTCCACGCACATAGGGATGACGTTACCACTTCTAAATGCGACAATATGGTTGAACTTCCGCTGAGTCACGTTTTCTCTCTGCCGTTGTTATAGCCAGTAAGGCTTAATGTTGATTGAACCCAAGTAGGAACACAACGGCTATTAACAGACAAAACTGTTCATTCGATCCTTCAATAGGACCATGAAGGGCGTCTCTATCTTTGTGCATACTCGACAATTGTTGATCACTTAGCTTAGGAACATGAAACTAAAAAATACATGAATGAAAGTATGGTATACTCCAACACTTCTGAATGTCGTGGTCATTTTTAGTTAACAATGAATCAAGAGAGAATATTCGCTGTTTCTTTCATATGTTCTACTGATATGTTTGCATGCAGAATATATCGGGTTCTTTGTTTACCTCAAACTACTATAAAGTATATTAATTTCATAAACTCCACGATGTTTGTTCTCAAGCGAGGCGTGGTGAGACCATTTTCAGTCAAACTCGAACAATCTGGGCTTCGAAATCAACCAAGTAAAAAATCGACTTCTTCTCAGTTCTTCTTGTTCAGCGATTACCCAGAATGCCTTCACTAAACAGTAAGCAACAGAGCGAAATTGACAGACTCGGTAGCATCTGTGTCGAAGAAAGAGGTATTTACTACAGTAAACAAACTACAGGTGCAGACAACGATTAGAAGAATGGTCAGACAGTGACAGTGTCAGATCCGATCCTTGTGAAACCCATAAAATTACGAAGCCACGCATGATAATGAATTAGTTCAACAGCCTCAATCGACCATATTCATGTGAAGCTAATGTCATCCATCGGTTTATCTCAGAGTTGATGAGACAAACATAGTTTGTGGTGTGCTGTATAGTTGAAACAAATTGTCCGAGTTACCTCATCATCATGTGATCCGCATGACTGAAGCAAAATTAATGTAGCATGAAGTGATGAATGAGAGTAAAGTGAGTCAGTACTAGAGCATCATATACAGATCATCATACTACGTTCTATCCTTCACAGTGGTGCACGTATTTTCAATAAGTATGGAGCATATCACACCATGTCACTGGAGTGAGTGGTAGGCAAACTGAAATATATGCACACTGGTACATGCACAAGCTGTCATCTCCCATCACTAATACAATGTAACTCACGGCAGTGGTTGCGACAGCAGTTCATAAAATAACCGGGGCACCTTTGTGTAACTGTCTTTGTAGCGGAACACAGCACCACAACCATTTGAGTCACTCTGTTTTGAGCTAACAGTCATTGTTCGGTTAAACAAAGGGGTTGACGTCTCCTTTAGCGTAAAACAGATTTCATGATATTATGAATGGTTTACTGTCGTGCTCAACATCATATCCAACAATCGTCCGTGAATAACCACAAATGATTAGTGTGTTCTATTATTTAAAGCGTTACCACTCGTTGTCGAGTTCACACATACACGACATACAAAAATGCACCTGTCGAAACTAAATTCCTGTATCGATTGAAGCTCGTCAGCAATGAGCATGCTCCTGAAATTATTCAACAAAAGAAGATGGTTGTAGGCGAACAGACAGATTGCGATGAGGATAGTGCAGTGATCAACAAGCTCGCTTCACAGACACGCCGTACGGAAATGATCTGTCGTTCTGTGTAAGTAGACATGCAGTACTGATGAACATCTGCAACAAAAGTGATTTACAAATTTAGTATTTGGGTTCGAACTAGATCACCTGAAATGGCATCATTTAACGTTGCAACACAGTGTATAATTTGTGAGTTTCTTAAACAAACAACTCACTACTGAAACATCTCGTAATCGTGCAAAACTGGGAAACAAAAATTCAACATGTCTCAAGTTGTAACAATCTTGTAGCTAAAATGGTTTTATTCCCACAAGAACTCATTTGGCAGCCGAAAATTTTAAACTAAAAAAACCGTTAAAATCCATACTTAATTGTGTTTTATTTACTCACACTGCTGAGTGTAAAACGCCTGGGGAAATGATCATCGAGAATTCAAAAACAGAGCGGTGAACAGAAATGTACCAAGGTACATTTGAGGAGGTGAACTGAGTTAAGGAATAAAAACCTCTAACTGTACATTGCAAAAATGCATTCACAATGTAAATTACATCGGCCGTCGTTTCCCTATATGCAGCCATTCTGAAAGAGAGTAAAGCTAAAGTCGTTTATGTTAACCTCAAACCAAAAGAAAACTTAGTGTGATCGTAAGAGATCTGGAGGAGTTCTTTTGTTTGGCGTACAAACGATCATTTGTAATCAGAGAAACCGCAGCCGTATTAGGCCAACTGGATAAAAAAAATAATTACCAATAAAGATAGAAGGTATATAGCGCGAGATGTTAACAAGTCGTTTACTCTATACAGTCACGAACGTAAAACACTAAAATATATGAAACATAGGGAGAGCAACAACAACAGAAACAATCATCGATTGGGTTTGCATGAAACAAGGACTGTTATCAGTTCCAGGGCAGACTAGCTGCAGGAGTCAACAGTTTATGCACATATAAGGCCGGAGGGCGATTAGTGTTTAACATTGACACGGGAAAAAGCAAGCAATTTGCGATTACAATTACGCAGTAACACTTAGGACCAGTTTGTGGGGTCAGCAGCGTGACCTGTTTCCACGATGTGCTTTGTAAGGTAAGTGGTAGGATTTCGGGTCAATCGCTTTGTTGCCATTGCCTGTTCCGTTACCGCACACACCAAACACATAGGTATGTATGATTTCTCGATCAGTTGTTCACGCTGGATTCCTCCAACGCCACCGATGAGCAGTGATACTGAATTACTGAAAAGTAGCTTGGCAAATTTGGTGGATTCTATATGACACAGTTGGTTGGGTGGGTAACTAGGTCCAAATGTTAAATTTCTGAGCTGCAGGCATGGCTTCGTAGCCCGACTGATAAGACATTCGCCGCGTTTGGGCATGTTGTTTCTGTCGCCAGTACGAATGTAATCGAGGACTAGGATCTTCGCAATTGGGTCTCTTCTAACTTTGGCATGTGTTTCATCATTCTTTGTCGTAGTCACCCATCTGTTCTGCCTATATGGACTGCACTGTCATCATCATCATCATCATCATCATCATCATCATCATCATCATCATAACGGCCATTAGCCTGACAGAAAGGTACTGTGGCTCGGACCGCCGATCAGCTCAACAGTGACGTGGAATATCCTAGAAGAAAACAGTATTTAAAAAGTCAAAAGTTAATAGCAGGAGACTGAGAGGAAGAACTAGAAATGGTATGAATACAGGTACACCATTGATTGTGACACACCGCCATCTCGGATAACGTCTCTAACCAAAGATTTGGGTATTCACGAGGACCCCATCCAGGCAGGCGACACCTACCCACTTTGCTCAATGGAGCACTCAGGGCCTTCATATTTCGTGACCATGTTGTTGCTTGACCACCACGCGGTTTTACCCAACTGTCGGCGGCCTCAGCATAAAATGCCCGGTACGGTAAATGCTCAGCCGGTTTACAGAGTGCGTGACCTAACCATCGCAAGCTATGCACTGTGATTAGTTGACCAATTGATCGCGCATCTCCAGCGATCCGGAATATGCGTCGGTGAACTGCTACATTGCTCACGCGATCAGTCCACTTAATATGGGCCAGCTGATAACAGTCTTTGTTTCATGCATACCCAATCGATGACTGTTTTTATTGTTTTCGCTGCTCACACGTCCTATATATCCTAAAGTTATCGTTATTAAACACCCTGGCATTGCTGAACAGCTTGGTGTTTGTTTCAACAATCAACTTGACTAAGCAAACCTTTCATTGTGAACACATACTTCTGACAGAATGTAGTCATACACGAGTTCTCCCCTGTTGTAACTGGGCAACTTTGGAACAGCGAAGTAACACACCTCTCACCATCGCATTATATACGCGATCCATAAGTCTCATCGAGATTTTTCTGTGTCGTCAAGTGAATGTCCTGAATTATCCAATATTGTCCTTGCCTTATTGATACAAGGTTTTATTTCGTTTCTTCTATCTCCCTCACTGCTGATGTGACCTCCAAGGAACATAAAATGAATAACCACCCGAATAACCTCGCCATCGAACATTAATTCTACATAATTACATTGTTCTTGAGAAGGTGCTTTGCACCAGGGAGGGGGCAAAAGTAACGTCCGAGTATGGTAAGGCGTTTAACATTGTCTTTGCTGTTAAACAGCAACATTTCATCAAACTTAACCAATTTTCCATCGCCATTTTGGAACTGCCGTGTATACCACTCTATTCCTTCGTCTATGACAAAAGTGAAAATATGGTAGATAGCTTTGAGATACGCTGTTCTTGGCGTCTAAGCCAGTGAATAGTTCACCGTGAATCATAGCCTTAACTGAAGTATGGGAGTAAAGTGTTAATACTGTTGCTGTAATTTTTCGGCAAACCGTTTTATAAGCGGCTCTAAATATGTAGATTCAACTACATAATCTAACATTTACTATCACAGAAATCGATGGTCTTTGGCTGGCAACACCTATTGTGGTGGATTATCAAACCGGAGATGCCAGTACTTAAACACTCGGTGGAATACCTCAACATGGGGAAGGTATGTCAAAAAGACCACAGCAACCGAATCGTTGACAGCATGGGCGACCGGATTAGTCATCGCTCGACCGGATCGGACCAACGGGCGAGACATGGCAAGCAAAATAGGATGGGCGATCAAATCGGAGGCGCGATTATTCCAACACTCAAAGGAATATCTTGACATGGTCGTGGAATACGGTCAAAGCCCACAGTGGATAAAAGGGGGACAACATGAGCGACCGGACGAGATATCGCCCAACGAGATCTGACCAACAGGTGAGGAATGGAAGGCGGAAAATTCCCGAATAGACGGCGCCGATCACATATAAACCGTGTAGAAGTACACACGACGTGTGAGCGGAAACCTGGGAGTGTGGTGGACTGGAACTGTTATTCAAAAACGCGAGCCTGTTTGACAATAAACATTGTACTTTATTGGACACCTTTTCGCTACAAAATGACACCTCTTCAGAATTCGATGAAGTGACAGTTTCCTCACTTTGTCCCTGTGAGACAAAATATTAGACTAGGTATGTGAACATACTGTCGGCGCTTTAGTCCCATACTTTAGCTTAGGTTAGGTTTTATGGTGAATTATCTGACAGTTTAACCACCAGGAGCGGCGAACGTCAAGGCTGTCTCCTTTCACCACTTTTGTTCAATTTGTTCATGGACGAAATAATGGAGGACTGTCTGCGGCACTGACAAGATGCCGGTGTGGACCTGTTACTTGGTGGAAGACTGGCTGATCTTGATTATGCTGACGATAAGATGTTGCTGTTTGATAACTTTCAAGCGGCACAAGCAACGCTGAACAACGCAATTTCGCGTTCTGCTAAGTACTCCGGAATGCGATTTGCAGCCTAGAAATGACAAGTGTTTCTGTAAGATTGCTGTAATTGCGTAGATTTAATGTTAGATAATGAAGTCTTGGAGGTTTTTGACCGATTTATATACCTGGGAAGCTGCATCAGCGGCACCGGCAGAGGTGAAGGGAATGAAACAGAAGCGCGTATTTCCAAGGCCAGGGCGGTGTTCGTTAATCTGAGACACATATGGCGACAGAGAGATATCTCTCTGATGCCTAAAGGTCGCGTATATCAGACAACAATGAGGGTTGTATTAATTTGGGGCAGCGAAACCTGGTCGCTCAGGATCGAAGACGTGAACCGTCTGCAAGTATTTGACCACCGGTCTCCACGTTCAATCGTTCGTATGGAGTAGGCAACGAAGATGTTAGGAAGCGGATGTTTGGCACTGATTGTTGAACAAGTTCTTTTGTCCAGTCATTACATTTTTACAGACTTAGATGGTTAGGTCATGTACTACGGATGCCAGCTAATCGTTTGCCACACCGAGCACTGTTTGCTGACGCTGCGACCGACTGGCGTAAGGTGCGAGGTAGACAGATTATGACCTAGCGTAGACAAATGAAATCGTTCATGGTTGTTTGTTTACAAAATGTAGGCGCCTTGATGTTGTATGTTTGAATATGGACGTAGCTATTTTTAGCAGTCAGGTCTATTGCCCTCCCTTTTCTTCTTTTTACCCTCTTCCCATATAGGTTTTTTCTTTCTTTTTTTCCTCCTTGGTACGTGGCAGTTAAGCATCAGTGTGAATTACTGATGTATTGCTGTCTATGATGATGATGATGATGATGATGATGATGATGATGATGATGATGATGATGACGATGTTAACGATGGCAATATGAGACAATGGGTTTGGTGAGTAACTAAACCCAAATGTGTAATTTTCAATATTCCGATGTGGCTTCGTAGCTCAGCTGATAGAGCACTTGCCGCATCCGGGCATATCATTTCTGATGCTGTTTCAAATCAAACCGATTTCCGGGTTTTCGTAAATGGGTCGCAAAATTATTTAATCTGCTACACTGTTCATCAGTAGCTTAAGTTATCTTCATCCGGGATGAGGTGTACTATCCAGCGGTCTAACCTGTCTGTATCAGTTAAGGATCGGTTTGTCGTTTGCCTCGACGATAATTGCACTAACAGCTGGACATCAGGGGCCGGCGTTATAGGCGAGTTTGAAAAGTCTGTTACTCATTTATAGGAAGAAGTTTTCCCGTTCTAATAACTGATCAGTCGTGACCAGGTTGTGTCTGAGTTTCTCACGGATATCCATCTTCAATTTGGTATATGAATTGTCAAAAGGAATATTCCGTCTGGCATTCAACAGCTCTGAAGATCTGATGTTTGGTTAATCCTAAAACCATTTTGTCGCAAGGTGAAGTATCTCATTTCCTAATAAATTCTGAATTTCAGATCAAGCAGATTGTGGGATCTTCGAGGTTAGAAATGCATAGCTTGCATAATAAACTAGTATGTTATCTGTACTCTTCTGTCGGTTTGGATAATTTCTCAACAGTCAATAGTTGCAGCTGGTGGAGCCTTAGCCCAGTGAAACGCGGAACAAAACTCCTGCGAACCAATATGCGGTCTATAATGGTACCACACTATTCCTAATTGACAGATTGTCGACCCGAGACTAGATCTGATATAAAATATGTCGGTGTCAGTAGAAATAATTTATAAACATAATGTTTAAAGCTTGCGCAATTTACAAACATCCTCTGTTTCGTAGATAGTTGTACCAGCCACACATAAATTGTCAACATTGTCCAATGCTAACCCAAACTTAAACAAAAACGAAAGTCGCCGTCGCCGAATTGGTCACATACCTAACCAAAATAACCCCATCAAAACCATGCATATACTTGACAGGAACAACCGTAACAGAGTAGAAAGCGACTTTGGCAGTGCCGTCAGTTTAAGTATGAACAAACACAGCAAACACAGTTCTGAAGACATGGCGTCAACAGCTGGCCCCGTTAAAACCTCCCGAATGGACACTGTAAAACCCAATTCCAAGGGTTATCCAGTCCAATGGTGCGACATCTACAGCCGTGCTGAAGACCACAACTACTCCAGTGAGATCAATAGCGTCGGCTGTTGGTCGGTTATGTGAAGTGTACACCCAGTATCGAGTAACCAGTACAATTGTCGTCAGTCCAAAACGTTAACCACTGTTTTGAATCCTAGTGTATGAAATACAGCAAACGCCAGCTTTCAATGAGACAGCCCGTTGATCTATCGGTTTCACAATGCAGTGTTGAAAACACACACATTAACTCACACTCTAAGCTTAGGAAAACAATGATGAAAACTAGAGGATGGCGGTGGGAACTGGCATTTACAGGAACAGTGTTATTATGATTAGTTATATTGTTTGTGAGACCTGAGGAATAATAAACAGGAATGAGGAGATGATAAGCTGCCTGATAATTAAAACAAATAGGACAGTGGGGAAGGGGTCGGCATTAGTTCATTCTCATCTACTCATCCTGCCATATGCAGCAGATGAGGTGACTCAATTAGAACTGCGAGACAATCGACGCAGTGTGAAATTCGTAAAGTTTCAAGTATTTATGATTGTATGTGGACTGAAATATTGCCAAGACGCTTAAATGTAGATATAAATGTGATCAGATCTATAAACGGCGGTCACTGGTTTAAAAACGAACAGCAGTGTATTGGAATAAGTACCATTTTTTCGTAAAAAGATGTCAGCATTTTTTCAACCGTTGGACCGGAAGAAACAACAGTTAGTTAGACTTTTATTGTTGACCAGGTTAGCATGGTTGTCTTTATCGGTTTGAATATCACACCGTCTAGCTTAGTCTAACAGTCCACCTGGAAAAGCGTGTCAAGGTCTATTCTCATCTCAACAGACCGTAATTATTCTAGTTCGACCATATATGCTGGATACTGTTTACACATTTAAAATATATTGGCTGACAGAGGTGTCTTTTTGCGCAGAACGGTCTGATCAAAATGTCAAAACTGCGCACGATTAAAACAAACCGTCATTTTGATGTCAAGTTTTGTAGGCATATCCTACTAAGTCGATTAGATTATCACCTATTGTGCAATGAAGCTGTCTATTTTTGCCAGAACGCATAGAAATTGTATTGCGATGGGTGCACACATCTTTCGCACTCAAAGGTCACACACGTTAACCACATCCGTTTAGGGTGCTGAAGTTACTAGACTTCAATGAAGCGATACTCATCAAAATGTATTAGCCGGCGTGGTGAGCACAGGTGTAGTTTATACAATAATTACAATTAACTTACAGTGTCTCTTCCCGTTGAAATTAGTCAAATTTGCATTTCAGAATTCTGTTGTTGTGGCATGCCCAACCCGTATGCATAAAGTATGCTTTGAATTTGTTTATAGTGAAATGATGCATCTCACAGTTTATAACATATATGATCGAAGTGACCAAAAATTTCAAGATCAACTGTTGATGCATGGAAACTCGTGATCTATACACAACGACTAGCTCAGACACTGAATATGTTCAGTAATCCTGAAGTAAACCAAACCGTAACTTACAGGATCACGTCAACTAACTAACCTTCTCACACTGCATAATATGTTCTCACAAAGTAGTTCGGTTCACCGAGTAACAGCTGAAAATATTCGATGTATCATTTCGAAAAAGGAGCGAGCGAAAAATTTAAATGTTCATCGAACTTCAATACGCAAACAGCAATCCGAACAAACGACTCAATGAAAAATGGATTGCGTGAATGAGCAATATCGCAAATGTAATTCAACTGGAAAATTACTTATGCGTTAGCGTATCATGTATAATATGAGTGGCTGTTGAGTTCTAAAGGTGTTATACTTTTTGTGGCTGTTGTTTCACTATATGGGTGCTCGAATTTGCCCGTATATGAATAGGCTGTAAACAGCGGTTGGAACGTCACGAAACAATCGAAATCTTGAACACTATATAACTTGTTATGGTTGGCGTCAGTCCGAAGCACCGAATGTTCATCACCTCACGGTTTCACATTAGCGACGTCTACCAAGCCCCATACGCATTGTAACCACGTTTATATATGGGCTTTTTGCCCCAGGCAAACCGTGCTTTAGATATTTGAAATCTACTCTCATCTTATTGTGGTTTCATAAACAAACAGCAGCATAATCCTCAGAGTGATTGGTGTGCACACTGACAAGAAGAGGCGACTAAAAAAATGACCGGACGATAATTCTGTGGTTGTCAAATGCGAAAGATTTCATGGCGATTGGCAAATATCGATCAGTTCAACTGCTTCGTCAAACCCAAACGTTTGGAAACCAATTAAGTTTTGTTTACCATAACAAGCACACTGATGTCATAAACGCGTTATTAACACACAAGTATGACCTGTACTTCCACATCAATAGGATTGATGAAATAAACTAAACATGTGCGTTTGCCCACTAGCAAAACAAAATGAACCAAACTAGACTGTGGGCGGACGGTTCAGCCCCCACTTTGAATCAGAACCGAGAGGATTCACTGTAGAAAATAAGTAACCATTTCAGCACGTGTTCATTCATCCAAGCCGTTACGGTCCACCCTACGCGGTCGTTGTATCCTTTTCCGGAAGCACAGTGAAAGTGACAAATTAACGTGGATTCGACCATTCAGAGAATTTCACATCTGAAAGTATGTAACGTGCAACAATATACTTGAACAAGTAATGGTTGTCCTATGGGGATTCAATTGCTGTTTCTAGCCTATATATAAATGGGCAAATCTAAACATCCACATAGTGACAACAGTCACACGAAACACAACACCTTTAGAACATACCAAACGCCCACACTTTACATGATAGATTGTCCTCACTGTACTCCCACATACTGCAATTCGTTTTGAATCGAACTTTGACCCTCATACCTCCAACTCGTACGATTTAGTTCCTGCTCAGCTATTTTTTGAACTAAACTTTGCTCAATAAAGTTCGATGAATATTTAGTTTTTTTTTCTGTTTGGTTCACCTTTTCGATGAACAACTCGAAATTTATGATAATTGATTCAGTGAACAGTTTGTTCCTGTCAATTTTAACAGTTTGGACAACAAACCTTATCGTAGGGAACGGGAGAATAATTCAGAGTATGACATTCTAATTTTGACAAGCGCGTACAAAGCGGGATGACAAAATGCGCTCGTTTGTTTTAATAACCTGATAGTACATTTACACTGATGGCTTTCATTTTTTAAAGGAAACACATTTTTGTTAGACCTGTGTATAGGTTGATTACTCTAGTTTAACCGCACCGCTATAATCATATTAAGCTTCTTACTATTCTTACAAATGTGGCAAAGCAAATAGCTTAACTTAATTCATCTAGTAAATGTGATGAGTAGCGGTGTGATGAACTGTTGTCAACCTTAACATATTTTCAAGGAAATGCATGTAATCATCAAGGATTGATAGCCAACTTAGTACCCCGATCAGTACAACTTAACAAGTGAAGTGAACAAACAGTGGACTAGAATTTGATTTGGATGGTGATGAAGAAGCTATTTTCAAGTGTTCGTTCGAGATGGAAAAAATGTACACCTTTAAATTATCCAGTAGTTTTTATCGAACCAGTTGAGTGACTTTATTTTCGCATGGTTATTGCATTGACCGTTATGTCCAGTCAACGGATAAAGTTACGTATATCTCAAAACATATTCGTCAAAAATTATCTATAATAAAATCTCTGGTAAGCAATGGGTACAAGAGTGGTGCACCGGAAGAAAAGTTATAGATTAAGATAGAGTCGTACAAAATGGTCTCAGTTTACTCGGGATATAATAGAATTTTACAAAAAGACGACAGTATCGCTATCATATTCGAATGTGAAACAACAGTGATGTCAGCTCATGATGACCAGTCTGTTAAGGTACTCCAAGACCAACGTTCAATTAGGGTCACTGTTTAAATTCTCAACGGTTCACAAATTGGTTTAGATCACTCATCGAGGCAAAAGCGCAACACACCTCTGGTTGGCACACGTTGATAGAATTTCGTCCAGATCGTAACACTAAACGTTTGGGCCCTGACTGACCGTATGTCCCTAGTTGGAAGTGATTCTCGGAATGAACCTTGTTGCAGTTAGATACTCATAGGTTTGTGTTCTTTTGATGGACTAGTCCTCATACACTTGCTGCAAAAAGTTAGTCGAAATCGCATATGCAAGAACAAGTCGTCCACCGGTAGACAGCAAGCCTCATGCTTGCCCACTGTTACTATAAAGCAGTTGCTTGGAAGCAAGTGATTTATAGTTTACATTCGTACATATCATCTCCATGAAGTAAATATTAGTTCCATACACGCGTTTATCTGAAAGAATCCGTAACCAGCTTACGCAGTGCATCTCACATGTTCAAGGAACCTATGCGACTCATTCAACAATTACATGTCACAATTAGGGCCCAAACTATGAATTGTATGCGGTTACCAGATCAAATACGAACAAAGTACACAACATGCTGATAAGCTGAAGCATAACGTGTACACAAAAAGATATGATTCTTCTTGAACTCAGAAGTGGTGTGACTCCTCATGGTGACTATTCACTGATGACGCGTTACTTTCACTTACAGCTCGGTTGTTTGTTTGCAAGGTGTAGGCGCCTTGATGTTGTATGTTTGAATATAGACGCAGATATTTTTAGTGACTAGGTCCCCTCCCCTCACCATTTTTCTCTCTCTTCCTAAACAGGGTTAGTTTCTTCTTCTTCGTAGTTGTGGCAGTTAAGCACCGATGTATTGCTGTCTGTGATGATGATGATGAACTCAGACGTACGCATATGATCCCGGGGGCATCAGCATACACTGAGTAATGTTGTGACCGTTTGCGACGCTTGGCCTGAGAATTCGTTCACTGCATGAGCTCCCGTACAAATCATGTAAAAAATGGAACCACAAACGCGTACACTCATTTGCACGGCATACACAGGGAAACAGTTCGTAGTCATTCGCCCTGGTGGAACTTCTCCCATAGCACGTACACACTATTCCGATAGTTTCTTCTGGTCGAATACTCCGTTTGGGTCAGAACTCTACTGGCATATTCAATTATTCCTTCTATTTGCATGAGTACTGCCCCAATGCCACGGTCACTGGCATCTGTTTCCACGATGAACGATTTTTGGATTCGGAACTTTCAGCATCAGTTGTTGCTCGTTCATCGCTTGTTGCACTCGCGTGAACACACTCTGGGCATCATCGGTCCATTCAATTTTTTGTCTTCTCGAAGGAGTTCATACAATCACGATGTAATCGAGTGGAGATTTTTCGCGAACCGACTGTAGTGCCCTGCTCGACCGAAAAATTGTCTCAGCGTTCGTACAGAATTCGGAGCCACGGCCTCTCTAATTGTCAATATTTTCCTCGGCAGACGTCTAATTTCACCTTGACCCATCTTGTGTTCCAGATACACCACCGATGATCGTCTGAGTTGTGACTTTTCTGCATTGATCCGGAGTCCTGAGTTCTTAATGCATGCAGCATGTTCTGATTCCCTGTTACTGTATATTACCATATCATCTCCATATACCGCCATATTATCCAGTAGTTTTACCAGCTGAACCATCATGCGTCGAAATGTGAACGGTACTCCGGATAGGCCAAACGACAGGCGCTTCAATTGATACTGTTTTTCGCCTCCCCTGAATGCGGTTTTCTCATGATCCGTAGATTTGATTGATACCTGCCAGTATTCAGAGCGTAAGTCCAACACCGTGAACAACTTTGCCTGTTGCAACTTATCAAAAATATCAGTGACGGACGGTAATGGTACGTCTGTGTTCTGTGTTACCTCATTCAGCCGTCTAAAATCCACACGAAAGCGGTACTTCCAGTTGGACTTCTTTACCAGGAGAACAGGCGAGTTGTACGGGCTGTTGGCTTCTTCGATAACATCTTCCTTCAGCATGTTCTGTACTTGCCTTTTTAATTCATCCTCAAGACGAACCGGTGTCTTAAGGGATTTGTGAGGTCGAAATGTTCCGGTTGTTGGTATTTCATGTGCAATCCAGCTGCAGAATCCGCACGGATCATCGTCGTTCGTAAATACTTCCGCATATTGCTCGACCGTGGACTGGAGCAAGGGGGTTGTGCAAATGAGGGTTTTAGTCTTGCGTACTTGGTTGACTCTATCCTGTGTCAGGGAGCCACATCTGGTTGACAACATTTTGGGTTTCAAGTCAATCACGGCATCTGTTGCAGCGATGAAATCGGCCCCAAGGATCGTTTGCCTGGTTTCTGGGGAGACAGTCATTCGCCCTGGTGGAACTTCCCCCACAGCGCGTACACACTATTCCGATGGTCTCTTCTGGTCCGTCGTCTTCCTCGCGCTGGGGCTAGCCCTTGTGTTCCTGAACACCGCCTGCGAGGAGCATACTACTCGTGAATAGTACACTACTTACAACGAAACTGCCTGTTACACACCAGCAAGAATAACCTGAAGTATTTTCAACGTACCGAAAAACTGAACTTTGAACCGCTTCAAAAACAGTTGAATACCTTTGATGTAACGTTCAAATTAAACTGACCTTTGATCAAACTATACTGATATTTATATCAATGTAACGCATTTTAAAATCCAAATATCGAGAACCTTACATTAAAAACCGTTGAGATGAGAATCAACCTCATACTTTTCTTACTGTTGCCATTCCTGTGTTCTGGGAAAGTGATAAAGTAAGTTTTGTTTAGCATTGTCAACGTGTCCTATCAGGGTACCACTGAAACCATTCATCAATGTACGTCGTGTACTCTCTGAAATGGCGTCTAACTCCGACCTCATCAGGAATAAATGGTTCGGCAGGTTGACTGGGTCATTTCCAGTATATCTGAAGAACTACCTCGATGTAAGTGTGCCTATTTATTAATGAATAATTGTATACAAAAGGCACAATATTATGGTGAAATAACAATCGGAACTCCACCACAAAACTTCACAGTTATTTTCGACACTGGATCATCAAATCTCTGGGTTCCTTCGAAACACTGCAGTTTCTTCAACCTGGCCTGCAAACTGCATAACCAGTATTCCCGGGAAGCCTCATCCACGTATAAAGCAAACGGGACCACGTTTGATATACACTATGGCAGTGGAGCCGTTTATGGTATCCTCAGCACTGATACAATCTCTGTAAGTTCATTCACGTTTGTGATATTCATCATTGCGTCGCAACAGGTTGGTGGAGTTTCCGTCACTCAGCAAACGTTCGGAGAGGCAATGAAACAACCAGGTGTGGTTTTTATTCTCGCTAAGTTCGATGGAATTCTGGGTATGGCTTTTCAATCAATTTCAGTAGGCGGTGTGACGCCGGTGTTTGATAACATGATTGCTCAAGGTTTGGTCGACGAGCCAGTGTTCGCGTTCTGGCTAAATCGGTGAGCCAAAAAAATTGAATGGACTGCTTTTGGTATGAAAGACATGACGTTGAGGCGTTTCAAAAACATCATGGCTTTTAATAATGATACGTTAAGATCCAGTGAACGAGTTGCATAGTCACATTTTCAAAGTTAACCTTTACATATGATGGATGATCTCATATTTACTCCACTCTGCAAATCTCAAGAAAATATCCACTGAGCCATAGAAAAAACCTGAGATGGATAATTATTTTCGATAATCTATCACGGGATCGGTATGAATCTATAGGTTCGGCAAACTCAAAAGTTTGTAAACAAAGGAAATAGAACAAACAGAATGTCATTCAGTCATGAAAAACAAAATTCCTAACATCCATAATCTTGCCACATTGGTTATTCATAGTGGTTTTCCTGAACAACTGACATTCTGTCAAATCTCCCTCGGTGTTTACACATGATGTAACTTTTCCAAGTCCTACTGATCTCTTTATAAACACTTTTATCTATGAAAAGTGGTGTGCACAAAATTTTGACGTAAAATTAGACAAAGGACAATATAAAATCATGTTACATATGTAAATTTCTTCCCGAATGTAAACGACTTAATTTCAGTTTAAACTAAACAACCAGTTGATCAGATCTGACATCTTAGTGTATCATAAGTGACGACACACTGGCAAACTGAAACCAATGCACGATGTTGTCCAGTTCACCATAGATACGAGGGCACGATGGACCTTGATAGAATTAAATACGGATCGATATGCCTCTGAATTTTGTCTCTAATATTTATAAATTGCCGCAGAAAAATCAGGCTCCATACTTTGCAAAACTTTGAACATGTTTGATTGTACAGTATAAACAGAACAAACATTCTCACTTATCCAACTAACAACGGCAGGATGCACATCTTGTTTCTCTGGTAAACTCGACTGTAGTATCATGTGGAAATTCGTTCTGTTTGAATCCAAAACATTCACCTGAATTTGGTCTAGATGTATGCCGTTCCATATCTCAACGAGATTAAACTGGAAATTAGCTCACGTATTGTTAGTCGAATGTACTGGCCAGTTTAATGTGAACACCCCAATTACTGGGATAGCACGGGGTAAAAAAAAGCGGTGAAAACTGTCTGGTAAGCACCCGGAAAGTACCTGCTCTCTTGAATATGTATGTTCTTCAGTTAGTGCTCAGTATGTACGTGTGTGTATTCATTGTGAGTGATGTGTTACTTCTGAGAATAAGAAACAAAACATATCTTAAATAAGAAACCATTCGAATGTTATCGGAAAACATAAACATTTACATTTTTATTACAGTAATGCAAGTCATCCAATTGGGGGAGAAATCATGTTTGGTGGATTGGACAAGAGTTACTTCACCGGTGACATCAATTATGTTCCTCTGACTGAAAAGACCTATTGGCAATTTCACATGGACGGGTAAGTTTACATTTTATACAGTAGAGAAAATGTACAAAGTTGGATACAGGCAGTAATCAGACCATTAAATAAGCTATGACGACCTAAAAAAAAGGGGTTTTGAGGCCATAGTGGCCAGATCGTCTAGGAGATACATAGTCATGTGCTAGAAACTCCTCGAGGAGATTGAAATGTATCAGTCAAAGGCACAATTACTTCCCAGTATCTAAGTACTTCTTCGAATCACCGGTAGTTCACTCATCCTCAGCAGGATCGTAACAATTCGTGGATCATTATCAGAATGATAAACAGTGATTTATCAGAAACTGAAACTGATTCTTGTGCACTATAATATAGCATACAAATTAGGAAAGTTTAGTGTGAAGAAACGGAAATGGCGTTTACGTGATCCATAAATTCCCCAAACTTCCGCTCATACAAGCATTACCAAGATATATGCTCCATGTAATAAAAAACACGGAATTACGGAGTAGTGGGCAGAGGGTGAACTACAGTTTGGTAATTATTTGAAACAAAGTACACATATCATGATATGTAACTGATCGCCAATTTCATGAATCACGTAAACCGATAAACGTTGGACAACCCTGTGATCTATCCCAAAACTTAGTCCAGTGCGAGAAGTTCAGAAAACAACCTATCTTTTGTAAATCTACAGTTGTTCGTGAAACATCAGTCTGAACAGAATCATCAATTAAGAGAACCAGCAACAGCACAAACGTTTTGAATTCTCTTAATAATTCATTCGTCTATTTGTCAACATGTATCCAGTATGTTTGTAGGCATCCGTTTTGAAATGATGTGATTCTGAATGCTTGTCTCCAATCTTCAGCATTCAAGTAAAAGGGAAAAAGTTGTGTGAAGACGGATGTCAGGCGATTGCTGACACTGGAACATCCATGATCACTGGGCCATCGGTCGAAGTGAGGCGACTAAATCATGCTCTTGGTGGCAAAAGAGTCGTAGGAGGAATCTACTTGCTTGATTGTGAGAAACTGAAGGAATATCCACCAATCAACTTTACAATCAATGGACAATCGATGACACTTATGCCTGAGGACTATGTTGTGGAAGTAAGCAAACTTCATGCACGTTCTTTGTTTATCTAAGTACACTTTGTTGCTGTTCACCATAACTGTTAGGCAACCGGGTTGTTTCCACGACGTTCGAGATCACAAAACTTAAACACGAAGTTCTAGTCCCGGCCGTGGGAAGGATATACACTATTGACCAGTTCTAATGAGAACGAAACTCAAGTTTAGTGCTTCTTTTCGAAAGGGCTCGGCTAGAAAGTCCATGGGAATGCGACAGCTGCGATCATTTGTGAGTGATGTTGAATCTATATAAATATTGTGTAGGTGAATTAATACCTCATCACAAAGAAAACGATTATTCATCAACATTAGCTTGCCTTTTGCGGCTTTGTTCTTCTTCTAAACAACAGGTTACACACCTGTTAATCGAATAACTGGTTCGAACATCTGACGAAGTAACGATGGCTGATTTTCATCCAGTTATTCGAGTTACGCAGCGCTCATTAACGGACAAAATAGATGACAAACACTTCAGCATGTCACTGCAGCCAGCAATCATCACTGAATTATCAATAAGTGGTAAGGAATTTGCCTGATATACTCTATACACCACGCATCCATTCAAATAGATTCTCCAGTCAGCTACCGTCAGAACAAAGTAATAGATTCTAGTTTCGTTCTTGTTAGAGCTCGTCAGTAGTGCACATCCTTGCTACGGCCGAGACTAAAACTCTCATCACGTTTTCATGAGACAAACGTGTTCACCACTGCGCCACTGGACTCACACTACGCACGACTGAATTATCAGATGTAAACGCTTATACATATTCATTTGTGAGTAATGTGTCGATTGTCCCATCCTGTTAATTCCAGTTGACAGCCTTAAAACTAGAAATTCGTTTCAAGTTGAACTTATAAAATTCGCTGAACTAGATGAGAGGATTTCTTGGTTATTGGTAAATAACAGGGACTCTAATTGATACAAATCATCATTTCTCAAGACTAACTCGTTTGGCTTGTTCATGGGTTATGTGAGCGAATGTCGTTGATTAAACTCCAAGTGACTACTCATGTTCACCCCATCTAGCTTATTAAAACCGATAGTCTCGCTCAATCAGCATTTCTCTTTGTAATGCAATCACCAGGCGCCAGTTGTTCCATTTCACCCAATTCGCTTGTTCGAAAAGGCAGGATTTCAATTTGTCCAGTCAAGAAGCGCTCATGATTTGTCTCCGTTTTTTATTCCCAGATGACCCAATTCGGTCAGATTGTATGTGTGAGCGGATTCATGGAGATGGATATTCCGAAACATCCATTGTGGATCTTGGGTGACGTGTTTATCGGTAAATACTACACCATCTTCGACATGGAGAACAATCGCATAGGATTTGCGACCGCTGTGAAAATGTGATCGCCAAGTCAAGCGCACTTATCAACGTTCTGAGTAAAACACAGTACAAATAAATCAACACGTTTTTCATGGTGCATCAAACTGTTTCCTGAAATTCCCGAACAGATGGATCAGCAGATAACGTATATGTTGGCAAAAAATCAACATCGAAAACACCCGATATCTAATTGAGTGACAGACTATATTCTCGAGACGAGATTCCGAGAAAGGAAATTGCGAGAGGTATTGCTCAGCTATCAACCATCTACCTCCAAGTGCTCTGGCATGAACGATTTATGAATATGACGCTCTTTTCAGAAAGAGGTCGGCAAAAATGTATACCTTAACATGAGAGTTTATACCAAACCTCAACAAGGGTTACACTGTGAGCATCGAAATTTCCTTTATAATGTAATGTCATTGTAAAGAAGGAACGAAAAGATTACCTACTCAAAGTTAAGATAGACGTAACAACATTAGTTTGTGGATTGCCTGAAATAACAGTGGAAACTCACTGGTAGCCAAACTGTTCAAACGTTAACGTAGTCACATTCCAAATCAAACAAAAGATACTCTGAAGACAATTTTAAACCGTTAGATTTTACTGACAAATTTATGACCAGTTATCTTGTAATTCCGTATTACGACTCATTTTTGACGGTGAAATAGCAGTGCAATAAGTCGGGGCCATTGCATCACTTATTATGGACAGTGTGACCACCAGACTGTGTGAATTTAAAGTTTAACGGAATCACTTGACGGTACCCGCTTTTACGGATTAGCTTACCACACTGACTGAAGTAAAACGACATGTTCACATAACACACACCAGAAGCAGGTTGATCTGCACCACTTGCGGTCCAATTCACACATACCGTATCCAGCGTAAACCAGAAAAACTAAGACCCGTAGGTGTATGAGCGGTTGAAACCACCACCAACACATGGTGCACAAGTGCATAATTGGTTTTCCAATCTGAGATACGTAAACCTGCTAATTTGAAGATGGCTCCTGCCGGTGATGCTGAACCATAAACTTCATATAACGAACAGCCTGGTTTTCGCTTATTTAATATCAAACGAACTAAATCACGTTTTGTCTATTGATGAGTGGTCAGGCTTTTGTGTGACACAAAACAAATATCACTTACGGCTTACCATAAACTTCGTGCTCAGATAAGTTAACCATAACTCACAGGCGGATGCATGCAATCGCTTATATGAGACAGTTCAGGTGCACCTTATGTAAACTGACGGGAGCAGAAGTCACTGGGGCTGTACAATGCTAACATGGACCGAAATAGAAATTGTGACAGAGATATTCATTGCTGAAATGTTCTAGCAAGAGTAAAACTTCACTCAAATGCTTCTTGTCGAAAGGGTATGGCTAAAACAGCCTACCTGAATGCGGAATTTGTGCCCATGTGTGAATGGTGTTCAGATCAAACGACAAAACGGAATTACCCAAGATGGTCACCGTAAGGTTGAACAGAAAAAAAATTAAGGAACATGCGGCTAGGCAACCGAAAATCGTGTAACAGTAAGAACGGTAGTCTCCGATCTACTCCATGAAAGAAACTGATCAGAGTGTTTTCAAACCGTTAACAGGATGCTTATGGGCTCGATGAGTTGTGTGGTAATTCCGTTAATTTGAGTTTTAACCAGATTACACTTTCGAGTAGGATGAGGCGACCCAACCAGGCATGGTTAAAATAATTTCTTGTTCAAACATCACATTACGTTTGTCGAAAAACAACAACAACATGCAATGGTGATAACACGGGTGAAAACAGAAGTAACTCAAGCATGCAGTCTGTCCGTAAAATAACTAAAAGTTCCAGCATTATTCCTGCGGAGGACAATAAACAGCCTTTAATTATTCAACATAAAATTGCTTTCAACAATTTTCATTTCTCCTTAGAAAAGCCGAGTGGGCTTGTGCATATATCGATCGAAAAATCAAATACAACTGAAACTGCTCGTAAAACAGTTGCGAAATCCAACAAAAAGTCCTCCACAGCATTCACTCCACCACCTAATCTAGTTTGTTACCAACATCCCATCACCATCGCATTATCACGCGCAGAAGTGCAGGTCATCGGATCTCCTGCATGGTTTATCGTGTGGGGACCAGCGACCACTGATAATGCACTGACAAGGTGGTTACAGATTCCTGAATGATCAATATCGGCTGTTAAGTGGCAACGACGACTATGGATAGGTTTCATTGATTAGTTGTCTATCATAAACCCTAGGCACACGTATTTGAACATTGAATCACCTGCTGTCTACGGTAGGATACAGTGGACAACCAAATGTACCGCGAATCAGGTATGATGTACGATGCAATTTTTATATAAATCTAAGGTTGTACCACTGATAAACAACTGGTTGCAACGGTTGCATTCACTCGCGTCTAGCGACAACCGTTACTTCGATCGACGGTTGATTTTATCAGTTTGACTTAATAAACTA
>LUCH01017874.1:0-22721 GCA_013368495.1 Paragonimus heterotremus
AAAATCTGGACTTCGGCTGGATTCGAACCAGCGACAGAAACACCATGCCCAAACGCGGCAAGCGCTCTACCAGCTGAGCTACGAAGCCACAGTTGGGATTATCCGCTAGATGCCTCCTTACAGTGCCCATTCAAATTTGTCACTTTCGCTTCAGAGCAAGCAAACAGCAAATTTTAAATCATCCAGTTCAAAGGTTCACCAAAGCACCTGCAAACAAAAGCTAAGCGCGTCATACGGCCTTCATGTCATGAAACGAAAGTCGCCCGCAGTTGCTAAATTGCTGTTGGCTACTTCGATTTCTGTTAACTAATGCATTACCTGGTGTGCCATGCCAATGAATTGGAGGATCGATAACGAGTACGTGGCGTGGTAAGCCGAAGCCCGTCACACTTAATACAAGACTTGACTACATACACCTAAGCATTTGGGAGTGGGTGGTAAGTAAACCACATTCATACGCCCTCGTCTCTTAATCACTTCGTTGATGCTGTTGGATGCATGCGAATAAACACACACGTAAATGACGGAAGAGCTGCACGAGTTTGAAATCCTTGAAAATCAACAACTACGTTCTACAGCCATTCACTAAAACATTTTATCTGCAAGGCCAACCCAAATCAACGAAGACTGCAGAGAACTTCAAACTATAGGTTCTTGAGTCACTTCGTATACTTTCAACAGTAATCATTCAGTGAAGACAAATGCATAATTTTGTGCAGGTTTGACGCATTTGAACGTGTTAACATAAGCTACTGCGGTTACATTTTTCCAACAGGAACTGACACTGGCTGCAATACAGAAGTTCGCAAGACGAACATCTCAGCATTCGAACAACAATTTAATCTACCGTCTGTTCATACTGACTCACGACGTTTAAAAATAACAAAACCATAAGACTGTGGCCATAGTCAACCACGAGGCTACCGTTCCCGTATTTTCATTGAGCAAGTGAAAGAAAATCGCAGCTGACCGACCATAATCTCACGGTCTCCTACACAATCACTACATGTTGCGGATCGTAGCTCATACAAAAAATCAAGTCACAGGGCCACGAAATGCAATTTGCCACCAATCAGTCAATATTTCCGAAGCATGGTAACAGTACTAGCTGTACTTAAGTGGCAGCTTACACCTCAAGGTGTGTAAGTACCGATTAAAACATGAGCAAAATGAGTTTAGACATGAAGAGAAACGGCTCCAATGAGATCAATAACCCACTATCGACCCTATCGAGTGCAGATGATGGAAGATTGAAACGAAACAAAAAAACACGTACGCACACGGACCAATGTTAAATGAGAAACGTTAAGCAGAATGAATGACCTTAGATGCGTCAGTATCTAAGTGACGTCGAGAGCAGATCAAGTCGCCGTATCTTAGGTTTGAACAACCTGCTCACGAACCCTATTTGTATAAGGGCAAGCAGTTGGTACCGAGAGACCTCACACGATCATGTAATTTAGAAGATACATCATATTCCGTGTTCGCACGTGCGTTTTGAACACACATTCTACCGATAGCCCGTCAGAAGGAATTAAATTAAGAAATACAACAACAACCTGAGTCCGATAAACGAAATGTTCACCAGGTTCAACCACTGATAAATGTATTTGTGTCAGAAAGGGCGGTAGTTATGGTAACTTGTATACAGTTGACAATAAGCCATGACGACCGGCTGGGCATGAGCAAAAGATTCATGGAAAACTCACCTGAGTTAATGAGAAGCCCAGAACTGAGACGAAAAATCCGGAATGGACATAGTGCAAAAGGCTTGTTTGAATGAGCGGATGAGCGACCTAGAAAACAAATCGACAAAAAGAAAAGAGCATGTGAAAAGACGTGCGCACGAGAGAAGAAATAACCTAACAACTCCAGTCAAATCAAGGAAAGCAACACCGGCCAATTTAACAATGAACGGTAACCGGTAACGAGTATATGTGCATAACAGCTTTTCTAGTCGAGTTAAGTAACAGAACCTGTCAGTCTCGGAGAATATTGGACTAGCTCGCCCTCATGATACGGAATTGTTGGAACTCAAGTCTGGATTGACTGTATGGCGATCATGGGTCGGCCAGAGACTAACCTCCCAGGGCAACAAGTCAAATGCAAAATACAGAGCGACATATGAGATATTACCTGAGCGGCAAAAGCTTTGGGGAGAGTATCATAAAAACATCAGACCACCAAATGGGTCCCAGTCTGGATTTCTGTCATGCATGTCTCTTGTGCCTTTTTTCTGATACAAGTGTAGTTGAGATTATACACCCATGGTTGTAGGCTTAAGCAGCTAAAAACCAAAAACCCCAATCTTCGAATATGCCGTGCACATCTAGAACTAGAGGGCTAAGAGACGCAGTTTCCTAAACTAAAATAAATCTCGACGATAGCTAGCCCTCTTTGTACCTCCTAACGTTTGGTCACAACAGAAATGACAGACGAGGCTACCATGTAACAATGAAGTTACAAGCATGCATGAACTGTAGTGTGCAGATGACGTTCTGCGTGGTCAAACAAATCTAGGTTTCGCAACTAAAAGGGAGTGATAATTCATTTTGATTGGCTTAATTTTGAAATAATCTTGCAACATCTAGGTTGGACCAGGCGTAGAATGCAGTGATATGTGATATCGAATTCAATCGCTTATTAGTATGTATGATTAAATATTTGCATAAACAACAACGTGAATGGAAAATAACGAACAAGTGAAGTTTTAGGAAGTCAAGGCTGATGAGGTTGTCAGAACTGCCACAGACCGGTAGAGTATTTCCTTTTCAAAGTCGAAGCAGTACAGGTCACAGGAGTTGATTGAATTTCAATGTGGTAAGATCAAAGTCACAGAGTTCAGGATTTATGAATTCTTCTTTCAAGCAGTTAACGAACACAAGCTATGACACACAAACCAAACACCTGAAAGAAATTATGAAGACAAAAGTGGTGAAATATCTTTTTTTTCAATGACGTTAGTCGGCCGCGGACAGCTAATAGTCCGCACAAAAATGTGTTTGGTTACTTGATAATTCTTTGTCCAGAAGAATCATTTCGTCATGATGGTATATTAAGTTTGTTTGGCCAGCGCACATTCATACTATAGTGAGGTGTGGATACTATGCATGCGTTAGGAACACTGTCTAGATGTAAACAGCCTTCACTGCCTCAAACGAGTAGTTGGCATCAAACAACAGGACTGAGTCTCAAACACAAATTTCCAAGATGAAGCAAATGCTTTACTTATGTTACCTTTGCCCTCTAAAAGACGCTTGTAATTGCTGGAGCATGTGAACTAACTGGAAGAAGAACAAATACTCAGAGAGAAATTGTAAGGTGAACCGGACACAGACTTTATGCAACTGTGAAGATGTGTTGCGTTACAAGTATGTATGTAAACTTGATACGAAGACTAGTGACATAAGTACCACATTTTTTAATTTGGCGGAAGCAGATCACCTCAATTGAAACACGAATGTTAAGTCAGGCTTGCCGTAGAGTGATGGGTGGAAGGATCAGTTGCAGTCAGAAGAAAAAAGAAACGAAAGGACGGAAACCATCTTCTTCTTCTTCCATTTCTTTCTTACGATTGGCGTCATCAAACTAACAATAAGAATGACAATAAATCGACATTTCTTTACCTACCGCCTAACCCTACAAGTCCATGTTCTGAACGAGTACTGACTGGGATGGTTAACTTAGAACCTGAAATATCAAATAGCTGATTAAATATTGAATATGACACAACAAGCATAACCTCGAACCCCCCACTGAAATAACTAATGACAACAGTCAAACCTTGTGCACTCATGGATACGTGCTTATTACTCACCGTGATAAAGACGATTTATATAGAAAATAATTTTGAAGGAGAACAGAAAGCACAGACTGGAACTTTCAACTACACATGAAGATTTTACCAGATGGATCGTAAACAAATTGACCTGGTACTTCAAAGCAAACAGTGTTTTGTTTAGGGATTCCAAAAGAAGAAGATTTCTGGTCGTTCAATCCACGAGTTCAAAAGATGTAAATTACCCGGGGACACTGTCACCATCGTTGAGAATCCGGGAATTTTAGACATGAGAAATATAAAGTCAATCGTGTTATTTTCTGCTGATCGGCGTATATCGCTTAACATATGACTTTAGACAATGAGGTCAAGATTCGGTTCTGTCTGATACCGAAGGCCTTCTGACTGAGAACCGAAAGAAGTTGCTTATCAGTGCTCAAGTACGTTTCTACAGCTGGAATTGATTCAATGCAAGTGATGTCCTAATCACGAGAACTCATGCACATTTTACTCCAACATGATTCATTTGGGCATCTAGGTATGGTATAATGAAATCGATCCAGTATAAACATACGCCCTCGAATAAACAAATTAGACAGAGTGGCGTGCACCTCTCGTCCCACACGGATAGGGCAAACACATTTCACTTCCAGTACACTGCCTTTATTGAGACATGCCGCATTTTTACGAACGTGCACTAACAGAGTATTCAGGTGCTCATAGTAAACAAAACAATTTGCTGTTGCTATGGTTGTCAATGTAAACACTGCTCACGTGAGTTTTGATGAAAACCGGTCGTTCATTCAATTACTATTCCTCACGTGTCTCCACATGCTACTTTCATTTGATTATCCTACCTTCTAAACGCCAACAATTCCGAATTTGCAGCCCGTTTCCCTGTAGTCAGTCCATTTTAGCTCCGAAGACCGGTGATTTATTTAACGAAGGCCAAAATACTTCTTTCCAGTTTACAAGAGATTTGTATATACATGAAGTGAACCACCACCATCTTTGTGCTGTGGGAAAACCCTTGACACCTACCCAACTTTCTGAAGTGGAATAGTGGCTCATCATTCCGCATTTCACATTTCGGTAGACAGCCCATTGTTTTGGTGCTTATCGATCGGTGTTTCGAGTCCGATAGCATTGTGCTGAGTCAGGTGAACTGGTATAGATCACATGCGTGAACAAATGAGAATTGTTGAGTGGATGATTCGTCTTTATTCGTCAAGGGCCACGTAAACTATGTTTACCGAGAGGCCCACAACATCAACTTGTTTCAACCATTATGGGTAAGTGTTTACACAGCCAGTGCACATCTGCAGAAGGAGAGTACGGTTTACACAAAATTTCGTTGTCGCACTGTGCCAGCTAAGTGCTACAAACCACCTTGTTCGCTCATTTAGCCGAGTTCGCAGGCTATTGAAAAACGGATGAGACACTTACGGCGGCGATTGAACATAAGCTTGTGCATGGAAAAACAGTGGCAGTTATGCATCAGTGTGAACCACTGATGTATTGTTGTCTACGATGATGATGATGATGACAATCATGATGATGATACCTGCCGGTATTTGCTCTCGTTTGTTCAACTGCATATTGCGGCAGAGATTGTATTACGTGAATATACAACAGCGTGCTAACAGTACGGGTTCAGCATTACGGAAATTCAGTTCAGTTTAGCGAGTGACGCCTAAACCAGTGCAGAGCTCTGCGTTAATCGCCTACCCAGAGCCCAGTGAACGTACAAACGAAACGATAAACAAATGGAGATTATGGTGAACCCAAGAAACACATTCATATATGAAGCCACCAACAGGATTGCCCCACCATCTCGAGATAATTTGGAGTGACAGACTGTTGATAGTAAGCACTCAGAATCAGTAGAAGTCTAGCACACCTTCTCTCTTAAGTAACATGAATCCTAACTCTGAAAAATACCACCAGCATGTTCAGTTCAGTGAATTAATAAATAGTGTGAGGTCGCAGTGAAACGAGAGGAACAAACAGGCAAGAACAGGTTTTAGAAATTCCTGATGAGCAGTCGGGGATTTGGTTAATTTCAAGTTGAACATCACTCACAATTGGTCTCAGTTGTCGCATTCCCATAGACTCTCTAGTCGGCCCCTTTCGAAAAGAAGCCTAACAGGCTTAATGAGATCGGAGAGTTCGACCTGTCTGGGAGGTTTTAATCGTGGAGTTATCGATTGGGGTTAACAGACAGTAACTGTGTCTCCTGTCGACACGATCGGACAACCTGATCATTACTCACAAACGAAAGTGATTAAGCGTTCATGTATGATAATGTGATCATGCCTATTGGAAGGTCTATGGGAATGGGACAGCTGTGATCAATTATGGATGATGTTCAACTTAAATTTTTGAAATCCATTGCTATTGGGAGTACAGACCAACATACATTCGGGAACGCTTTAAACCAAACCATAAAACGCTGTCAAGAAACATGTTGTGACCACAACACTGTTTGGTTCTATATAAAGACCTGAACGATTGACTGCGCCCCATTTAGTAAGATGTATAATCAATCTCAATATGTGAAAGGGAGTAACCAGTAAAAAGGTATTCCTTCAAGTGGTATAAATCAAATCCTTTTGTCATTAAAAAATAAGCCGAACGAACAGTTCCCACGAAATGAATTCTTAAAGACCACACAAACATAAAACACTTATGAGAAACATCTAAAGATAACCGATGGTAAAGCACCGAGTTTGAACTAAAGACAAGTTTCGTGTAAGTTTGCGATGCACATGTGTGAGAAGAAAAAAAGCAACTGAACGAAATGACCAATCCTAATGGGAACTCTTTTTTCTCACTGTAGTATTTAATACAATGTACTATACAATAAAATTTTCAAGCTACCCAACGCATTTTTCATGCATATGTCATGCATTTAGTCGCTCTAACCGTCCTACTAAAAGACCGTTCAGATGACTAATCTATCTCTGTCCTCATGCAGAGAAAAACCAAATCGCATTTACACGCAATCGCAGCACTTTTTCATCACAATCGTAAAGTAGCTCGACAACCACGGTAAAAATGAACACGTGACTCAACCAAAAGTAGAACGCCTATGATGTCTGAGCACGTATGAGCAAGAACAGATGAAAGACAATCTTGAAACTAACTGAATAAAAGTACAGCTACAGGCAATAAGTCTGAGGAATGAAATCATTTTCTACATAAAACTCTTGACCAGTAACCAGTGGACTAAACGTAGTTATAGCCAACTCAGCCTAGTTACTGAACCATTTCTGAGATATTTAAGAATTCCACGCATCTAGTACATTGTCCTGAGGTTAAAAAAAAACAAAAACACTACATGTGTAGCCGTCCTCTCGCTCTCGCAACAGACAGAACAAGTTACTTAGAAAAGCCTCGGTTCGTTGTGGTCATAAATTTCGTCGTTTGTTAAAACAAACTAGTTAGTGATACATCAACCATTGTGTACACATTGATTCACGTGACTTAGAGTGTGGAAAACATCTGATTGACTAAAGTGCGTTTGTCCACGTGCATACACCTAATCTACATTTGAGTCATTCGATTGCTTAGTAAACCGGTTGGCACAGTTGGGATAATCAAGAACCTGGAATAATGCACAAGTCTTATTCTCCCAGTGCAATTCATATGAAATTAACGCACCTCTAGAACAGACTGACAAAGATCCAGAGCATTCAAAAACTCGTTGAATTTCGCAGAACGACTTTCTTGTTCATCCAATGCTTGCATCAGAGCTGGCCATTCTTCAGGTAGGTTGGTGTTCACCAAACGTCTTGGAAGCTCTGCGTACAGTGTGGCAAGACCAGTGGCCAGTACCTTGAACAATTTGTGGAAAAAGGTAATAGAATATGCATTGAAATATTTTTTTAACAAATTGAGATCTTTTTAGAAGACGGGTTCTGAAAATAGTTGATTTTTCAAAAGTGAATCGACTCAATTATCAACCAACGACATAAGTTTAACAAAAGTCGGCTGATTGCAGACCTTTCAGACTAAATCGAATGGAGAATGTGTAAAATGCAAACAATCATGCATACCCTTCCAGTAATGACAACACAATGAATACGTACGACTTCATGCAAAATCAACAATGCAATGGGTCATCAAATACATGAGGAATCTCGGAAACCAAAAGAATTTTACGATGTATGTAGAGGGTAAGAAAAACATAGATTAAGCTACAACGATCTCAGTAGGACACCGAAGCAGACTATAAAACATCACAGGTAGCCGTTTGCTCCGATAGCTCAACGAAACGATAACGGTAACCGTGGATTACTACATCTCGTACGTAAACATACATACGTAAAAGGCCAGAAGAATGTACAATGACTCAAACAAACGGTGAAAACAAAAGTGATAAGAAATGTACTAGAGTAGTACGCTTCTTCAAAAGTCGATGGTGAATCTGTATGTATGAGATTGTCAACTCTTTCTTTTCGATTCCTATTGTTTTGACCATTATTGTTACTTCGTAGTTATAAACCCGCCAATTTGTGAGCTACTGTCCAGAACAACCGCAGCTAGAAATAACACACAGACACACACAAGTGTACGGCTTAAGGCTGTCGGTGGAAGTAAACAAGTATGATGCTGGTGTTTAACTGTCACTCAATCACGAGGAAAAGGGAGACTTCATTATAATATACGGATGGCGGATTGTGATTAGAGTTATAAACCCTTATACCAAAACTTAAACTACCAATACCGAGTTGTTTGTATCTTGTAAACAAAAGTCAAATTTGCAGGCTAAACGAAGACGATATCCATGTAGTCCTCAATACCCCGCTTCACTAGATGCCCATCGTTTCACAAACGACGCAACCTAACGACAGACACATTCACGCCAGCGAATCAGATCAGTCGCTTAATAATGTGGTATCTTCAGCCACAAACTGAGCAGTGGTGATTGTCCATCAACTACACAAGGCAAAATAGTGCGACGGACCCCTAAGGTAACCTAATCAGAATTTATTGTCTTGTATTCAAAAGAGATTATTAAAAATAACGGTTTGATTCCGCCGCCCGATAGATTTCACTTTAAACGGATTCAACCCTAAATCAATGGGAAATTGTAACATAGGCCTACTTACTAGGCTGCTCTTAAAAATCAATTTTATTGAGATTTATGAACTCCACGGCAGGATGTGCGATAATACAAAAAATAGGCTGTTGTTAATTTTAAACAACACGGAAGAAGCGAGATCAGCTACGTTATGCTTAAGATCTAATAAACCTGTAACAACCCAGTAAATCCTGTTAAAAAGTTTAACAGTTGTGTTTCTAGCAGGATGTTATCAACGGGAACAATTGCTGATGGAGATAACAGTATGGTATCCAGGGCTAAATGTCTGGCCATAGCAAGCACCATAATACAACGTGCATAGGTGCCTCAGGCAATAATCGTACCATACACAGCAATACACTCATCGTCCAACTATACACACTCATACTGTGTTCAAGTTATGTCTATACAGGTAGTCATGAACGACCCTAGTAGATATAACCAATCAGATACTGAGAAAGAAGAATGAGGGTGTCAGTAGCACTTTCAATGTTGATCACTTTCAACGTCTATCAAGAGTATATACCAAATAAAATCGCCAAAATAAATACGTCGGTACACACAGCCCACACACTTGGGGCAAAATATTGATTTCACTAACCGTGTACAACTGTGAATTTTGTTAGTGTACTTTTTGTTACAGTACTGGAAGTGAATGGAGCGAACTAAGAAGCCAGACAAGTTAACAGGGATAAATGAGTGCACGGTTGATACAAAACCAAAGGGATATCCACTATTTGGAACAGTCGAGGGGAATCGAATTTAAAGGAAAGTAGTAATTGGAATTTCGTGTAATAAAGAGAACGATAAATGATCATTGCTCATATTCCCATGCAAAGTTGGCATTCCACTGAAAAATTTGATGACCTAGTTTAGCACTCCTGTAACGACTTTTAACGATTAGTCAGTTTGGCGCACATACGTGAAAAATGAAAGTAATACAGTGAGCTGCATGTCCATGAGAAGATGTATGCTTACCACTACACCACACTGTACACCACACCTGACGAAACCAGTGAGTCCGTACACAAACTCGATCAATACAAAGACCTGACTCCCAAGAAGTAATTTGCGGGAGGCTTCATAAAACTCATTACCCATCGTTCGATTGAGAAACCTTTCTAGTGAATTGTTGATTGGAGTTAAAGAGACGATTGTTGTGTCACATTTAGGAATGGTCAGGCGGCATTAGCGAAACTCACAAAAATGTGACTACATTTATGGATGTGCTAAATCGATAATACACACTTTAAAGTCCTCCAAGGTACAATGCTATGGGTCAGTAGCTCACCTTAAGAGTCGCGGTGATAACAAAGTATAACCTCGCTTTCAAAGTGGAGCGGAGATCGATGTGAGTTATAAATCTGATGTAAACTTTCTCCAATGGATCCCTATAAAAAGGCCGCTTGTGCGCCGTCCCACTTGGTACGCCATTCAAAGCAGATCGATACGGACCAGAAGGAAGTAGTTTATTTATCACATCTGCATAGGCTTCTACAAACAATAGTTCAGATGTTGTCAGAGAAGCTTTCCAACTTGTCCTGTATGATCACACTCGAATGTAGTGGCGCCTACTGAAGATATGAACGCAAAATCTAATCTCCTTACTCCAAAAGAGAAATGGTTCATCAGATCGTTCGGTGTTCTGAGGTGGTACAACGATAACTGCGGTCGGCTGTTACAATTATGCGCGTCTCATTAAATTCACATATCAAGTTGCGCATTTGAGCGCAAAAGTTGGCAATACATTACAAAGAGATCGCCTTGTGGGACCCATCCATGGTCGCAAAGTGATCGCACTGCCGTCAACTACCATTGGCGTAACTCAACAAGAGATCAATATTCATTCTGGAGTGAGTACCGTGGCCTACGTCATGCTGTTATTCGTGGTCTCTATAATTTTCTATTTGCTCGGAAATCAACTGTTCGCAAATATAAATTACCCGACTGAAAGTTGACCGACAAAGATGTGCGCAACGCTCAGCAAACACCACTGACAATAAAACTGTTCAGATCAACAGTGGAGTGCTACGGATGAGCATTGTGCAGAAACCGCAACGGATAAGCAACACATTTTGCGAAAAAGCCCGTTCTCAAGGTGCACTGCAAACTAATTTAGGAAAATGAACCAACGGTTCTCCACAACTGCGCGTGTTGAAAAATATTTTCGGGGAATTTATCTCTAGCCTCATTAGTAATGTTGCTGTTGTTATGACTTGAATGCGTATAGTTAGCTATCCTTTATTCACGAAAAATGTGGGCAAGCTAAAAACTGGAAATGCAACCCTCTAGATTTAGAAAGGGTTTCACTGACTTGAACCGAACGTAAGCATATATATGCATATATGCACAATGTCTAACCAGTCATGGCCGGTTGTAATTAAAAGACCTTCACTCGCATGCCTTCTGGTCACATACCTGCAAGTTAACGTTAGATATGAAGTATGTGAGCAGAAACACGTGTTTCAGCATGGGTTACTCAGGTTAGTTTGTGAGTAGGCACTATTTTTCGCCAAGATAACTGTGATAAGATAGTCTGAAAACAAATGCAACCGTATACATTGTGGAGTCTTCGGGGGTTCATCAAACCCGATGTGATCGTGGTCAGTGATGACGCTGCTGTGGTGCTTGACGTCAGTATAGTGGGCGATTAATGAAGCCAATTTGCCTGGACAGACAAGAGTGCGAAGTACGGGACCGACTCTCACAATGCCGCCATTCAATCAGTCCCCCATACTTTGGACTGTGATGTTAACTCTATTTCTCATTCACCCCTGATCACATCTTTTCGCGGTACTATATTCCCTTCTTCAAGTAACGCTATTCTTCGACTGGGACTGCTCTTCTACGCAGTCACGGATTTATGCCTACTGTTTGCTCTAGGCTCCCTAAAAACCTACGATACATTTATGAGGGGAACCTGGCGTTAACTGTTGCCACCTCTCTGACAGTTGTTTCACTATGAAGGGCATTTTTCTGTCCCGATGTGTGAGTCCCGATCGTGATAGCACTTCTGTGCCCTGAAGAGCTTTTGATTTTCTGAGACTGGCCCCTTATCTATTTTTAAAAATTTTTTTTGCGTATTTTTAAAAACACTTCTAAACGCCTTTGTCATATACAGCACAAATAACTATTCATTTGATGACTGGCCCATTAATGTTTGCTATTCTTGTGAGATGACTTGTTAAGTGTTCAGTGTTGCTAACTACGCAGCGTCTCACATTTGACAGACAGCCTGATTTCATATTCACCTTTTTACATATCTGTTGCTTATTTTTGGTGTCACCGTTTGCTCTTCCCTTGAACGAAGATGTGTATATCGCTTTTCAAAATAAACGATATAGCAGTAGTTACGATACTGCATAAAAATGTCTAATGGAAGTGATTTTGGAAACTCACCGGACAAACAGACGAATGTTCCGCAACACCGTAGCTAAATTCATCGTCTTTGAGTGAGTAGGTTGACACGAGCAATAAAGCGTCTCTGGCTTGCCAGGCCAAATCCCCTTCTCGAAACACAAAGGGCACGAGGAGGTCAAACACTGAATCAATGCTTGGCAGTTTATCCTGAATGCTTGATTCAAATGAAGAGTGGCCAACAGATGTATTTGGTTTGGACTCCATGTTCCAAGTCCAATCGACAAATTCATTCACCTGAAACTCGTTTGGATTGTGCTTCCAATTAACAGCGTGGTCGGACGAGCTCTCCAAATCTCCCTCACTAGTTCTCAATGTGGACGGCTGGGCTGGGTCAATGAGGCCCAGACACCAACGGCGAAATAGCATCAATTCACCAGAAGTCATTGGTTCTTGTAAACTGCTGTTTAAATTGAGATCCGGTGTAATGGGCGTTGTCTCCCGAAGTCCAATTTCTGGATATTGAGAGCACAATGCGACGCAAACGGAGTTCAGAGTGCGAACAAGAACGCGTTCCACCGCCAAACATGAACGAATAGCACAATGGTGAAGCGTGGCCAACAATGGAAGGGCAAACTACGGCATAAAATAAGATAAACGATATAAAAACGATTTGCAAATACACAAGAGAACATGGTAAATAAATCCCAACTGAGTCCATGGCATTTTGTCATAGGTTCACGACACAATTGGCAAGCAGTAAACCAGCAGGATGAAACTGCCGTGAAAACAAAACACTGAACAAAACGATTAATGTGGGTATAGTACGAGTTTTCAAATCGTCTAGGTGGTGTTTTGATTAGTAGCTGTCACAGCTCAAGGTAAATCACGACGATACCACCTTGTCAGTTCCCACTTAACTGTCTTCTTGCGGTGCTGCACTTAACATCACTGAGAGCTTAGCTGTTTATGTAAGACTCAACTAGTCAAAGCATGTTGGGGCAAGCGAATGAAGTGGTTTGTCAACAACGTTTTTCATCCGTTGTTTTGTTAACCCTAACTCGATATATTTGGAAAGCATACCATACGACACAAAAGTAGTGACTGTTAGATAACAACCCATGTTACACGAGGAACCAAACTGCGAGTAGGCTTTAGAAGTAGGACAGCAACGGTGTTGTTTGTCTACAGGTAAGAATTTGATCAGTAATTCCACGTTTGAGTCAGAATCCAGCCTGTGTGTTCCAAGGATCTGACGTTCTTCTGGTCTAGTGAACGACCTGGTGAACGATCTGATGCAACGAAGTCTTAGAGTGGCTTAATCTATGTCGCAATTTTAGTGTTGTTTAATTATCCTCGATGAGGTATGTTTGCCTAGCACAACTGTGTAGACCACTTCCTTTTGGGTAGAAATTCTGCACATTCCGTTCTGCGCGCTACACGCCAGACGTTAGTTGACTGTGCATTCTGGTTTCCTTGGCCATATTACTAATATAGGGTGTTGAGTTGTATGCCGACCTCTACATTCGTGCTATTTGGAAACTCATCGATCTTGAGGTGAGGGATTGTAGTAGTGTTTCTCGATGTGATATAACATCAGGCGAGTGAGTAACCCAGACGTAACAGAGGCTAAACTGATGTCTTTGTGATTGCCACATGGTCTTCAGATAACTTTTTGGAATCAAGAATAACGTCTGACAAATCACCATCAAGGTTCACCTCGACTTCTTCAACCTGCTATACTGTGTTGTAAACTCAGATATCAACATTTTGCAACCTGATGTGAAAATAATATAGAACGAAGTTTAAATGAGCCAGGCTACTTTGTAATAGTCTAACATCCGAAGCAACTATCGTCTCCGATGGAATGCCACCTTGAAACCAATAGAATCCTTTGATATACGTGAGTTGGTCCATGCCAGCTGAACAATTTCCGCGAATTTTAAGCTCACCTATCAAGGCGGTATGAACGAGTCTGTAAGCAGTAAACCAGCCTCTCTGAATATGGTTGCACTAACACCAGATCTACCACCATCATAAGTGCGAATCAAGCAGAACGGTATTCTGGTTTTCTTACGAAAAGAAACCTGGTCTGTCTCTTTCAATCGCTCGACTAAATGATCACCAAGGTCACTATGCAAGTTTCAGTAAGCCCGAGTTCAACCTTTTTGCCGTTGTTATCACAGTTCACGCTAGAAAATAGCAAGCAAGGCTAATATACAAAAGTTACCCACTTGAGAGATAAACTGATCCGTTGGAACTTAATCCGTTGCAGTAAGTCTTCGCAGACGTCGTGACTTGTTCTGGGTTCTCGCACCTCAATTGGTTTACGGAACTGTTAATATCCGATAAATAGAGCGAGTGCATAACGGCTTAACATTAACTATAGGAAAATAAAGGCTTCACAGTTTGATTTATCTTGTGTCTGTATACTTTGCATTAAGTAAACTACCCACATTATTTATAAAAAAAATATTTGAGGTGCAGTTAACTACAACGCTCAGACTTCTGACCGAATTACAAAAACAAATGTGTCGTTACTTATTAAGGTATCATATGACAGTGTTTACGGTGTTTCGAAGAAACATTCTTCGCCCAAGCCGTCTGCTTGATAATCGAACCAAGGTATACAGCGGTGACCATCCGGTAGGGCTGTAGTGTGGTGAATTCAGTTAAATGCACCTAAGTTAAACTCAGTCGTGGCATACGATGTCAGAAAGTTCCCGATCAGACGGTTGAGCACGTTGTTCCATTAGACTGTTGCGTCTTTTACTTTAGTATAGATAACTCAGCCACAAGACGAGCTGATCTAACGACGAAAATCGGAAGGTGTGTTAATCACATCAATGTACCTTATGCTCAGCCTAACCGAATCATCGTATTCCAAACGCTTGCTAACACCTTTCAGTTTCAAATAGAAATCCATCAGCTGTCTTCTTAATCGCAGAGCACGACTGGACGGTCAGGCAGAGTATTACTAAACTCCTATTGATGACTAGTGTTATAAAGAACCAATCAACCTATATTGCTGGTTAGCACTAAGAAATGAATTTTGGCTTCTCCTTCATACTTCTTCGTCGCGATATCCAGACTGATAAGGTAGGGGTAGTCAGATAGACCGCCTCCTATTAGGTTTCAGCATAATGAAGCAATGCACTGCTGATTTTTCATTAAAGCTAAGAAAATTAGCATCAGCTAGGTTCACGTGGGGTCGAAGACACCACTGTCCGTCAAGAATCAGAGCATGCCTAAAAGATCGAATGACTACAAATTGCGTGTGGTTGGGTGGAGTAATTGCATCCGCGGTTCAGTGTGTAGCCGTAAGTGTACTCACCCAACTGTCATGCAATGAGGCTTAAAAATTGCCAATTATTCACACATCATACGACTGTCCATTAGACGTCAGATGCTACGTCAGTGGAACGATACCAAACCATATTCATTCATAGCCAGTAAATAAATCTGTCAACGAAATGGCCTAATTGTTGCTTATTTTATCAGAACCACACTAAAGACTTGGTGTCGT
Source organism: Paragonimus heterotremus (assembly GCA_013368495.1). Lineage (NCBI taxonomy): Eukaryota > Metazoa > Platyhelminthes > Trematoda > Plagiorchiida > Troglotrematidae > Paragonimus > Paragonimus heterotremus. The sequence continues at coordinate 15,748 of LUCH01017874.1, forward strand.
AAACGGAATAATATAATGCGGTGCTTGATTTTGTTTTTCTAAACAAAAGTCTTTCATTGGGCTCTTAGTTTTTATTTCCTGCCTTACCTATGTGAAGAAATAAACGCACAGATCAGTATTTCCAAACAACGATGCCATTTCCACAAAGTGCCACCAGATTTTTATAAGCTCCAACTTCAGTAACGGAACTTCTACAGTTTTCTGATGATAACAAGTCATTCATACGATGTTTGATAGCAACAGAGAGCTGTGCTGCATATTAGTGGATTTCACTTGAATATTTCTTGGTAAGGTTCCCACATCAACGTGAAACCGAGTATCAAACAGCCTGGACTTGCGGATATGTAAACATTGTCAACGACGTGACAAGAAAACTTGGTTCTCAAATTAGATATGAGTTACAAATAGGTGGAAACCTATCAGCTGAGTCTTCTAGAGCGTAGAAAAGTAGGCGCAGTCTGAATTCACAAATCAGCATTCCCATAGCCTGTTTTCTATCGAAATCAACAATGTATCCACATATTCTGTAAACTAGTTAACGTCGTTCTTGATAGATGCAAGTTGTCCTAATGTGATGCCATACATGCTATAAGCGTCTGATTTCTAGGCTGTTTGGGATCACGGCATTCTGACACGCATACTATTACTGGCCGAAAATTCCGCCATTTCTTCCTGCCAAACCTAAGTACGTTCCAAGATAGCATCTCAGCTGAACCAGCGAACGCCAGAGAAGTGGTTCTTCCTCTCTTAGGGAAGATTTAATTTAAATGCTATCAGTACTATAGCTTTTAAAAGTGTATGAGTTATGCTGTTTACCTTCGTGGTTCACTGTGCAATTCCGATATCTTCTATGTGACTATGAAGGAGGAATAAGACAATTTTCATTTCTCCTTTCATCAGTTGGTAGGCTCGCTAGCTTTGATATATCTGGCTCTGTTCGTAATGCGACTGATCCATGCATCAAATGAGTCCTCTCATGCGATAGGGCTTTCCATATGCTAAGTGATACTGAGAGCTTGACGCATCTAACGTTGTTGTCCAGTCATCTGCTGCTGACAAGACTGATATGCGTGCGAATGAGTATATTTGTCTGGAGATTGTTTTATAAAATAATAGGAGTACCTGTGCTTTTCGAAAAGGCTTGCCCATGTGTGCTGTATGCTGATGCATCCGTGATCCTAGGCGTCGCATCTAGAGATGAGTTATTATACGACTGGTCCGTTGTGTTAATCTCGTAATAAAAACCAAGATGGTAGACAAGTCTGACAGCGGTTATTTTAATTATGCAGGTCAAAATTGACATTAGAGTGGAATGTTTAGAACCACTAACATTCAGTGAACATAAAATAGTCGGTGAAGCCGCAGACCAGGTAATGTCGACCAGCAGGCCGAATAACCAACTAGTAGCGAGCAAACACAATATTTTACATTGGAACGACTGACCGTAATATAACAAACAATTCGCAGCATCGATGGTGGTATGTGATCTGAATCAGCACAATGAAAATTACTCCTCCTGCTCGCACAGGATAAAACGAGCGTTGCCATCAGTTTTATACAGTGAAGTCAACAACAGTCGGGGAAACCTGGAATAACTGCCAAATTGAATGCCTATAATCCGGATGATGAGACTGAGACAGCCGTTGCGTACTGATTCATTTTTATTTGTACTGTTACACGTGTATACGTACCAGCTGCAATATTGTAATAAGCTGATTCTTAAGTGGCGATTGCCCTCCCAGCATAATAATTGTGAAGTAACTAACTTAGGAAAGAAAACTCCTGGTTGCAGCTGTTTGATGGCGTGGACACAGAGACTATTTTGGAGGAGCTCGAGGACTTCGCCAAAATAGATTATATTAAAACCTACCACATGAACCTCGCTGCCGTGTCGATGGTTATGAGAAGAGCTGAAGTGGTGTCAAATGCAGCAAGAAAGAACCCTGTGGTGTTATGGTAAGCCTTCACAAGGTAAACCTTGGTGATTGGACACTACAGTCAGCATGGGCGCTAGTGATAAGCCCGGCTATTCAAAGCGGTCCCGATTTAGATCGGAAATTCACACTTATTTGGTGGCTGCAACTTCCTCAGATTTACTGGAGACAACTTTCCTAACTTGGTTACTCTTTGGTGAGGAGATTGTTGTCAAAGTGGTTCACCAACAGTCTGCCACCGCCGCCGACAGATGGAGGTTGCCTCTCTCAGGTGTCTAAGTAGATGGAAATTGTAGTTTTGGCGCAAGTAGCACAATGATTAAAGTTATCCGCAGTAGTTGTGGCAATCACGAAGAACCAACTAGAAAACGCTGGAGTGAAGAAAGTGAGAGGCAGTATAAAACAGTTCATATTACATGTCGGAGGGTTGAAAACATCCAAGTATAACACGATGGTGAATCTATTAGCTGTTCAGACTGTAGGAAGAGCGGGCGTTTGAAACATGAGTATCCCGTGCGAATTTGTTAGAACATTTTTTCTGTGTTCTTCCACTTGATCGAGATTAGTTGTGACAAAACTACTCGACAAAGATGCAATACTATTGTGGGTGGAAATGAATGAGAGAAAAGTGTCCAAACAATACGGATTCACTAATTTCGCTGACCAAGTAAGAAAGCGGACAACTTTAAGCGTATTCACTGGAGCTTAGAGGAAGCTGCCGAAGCTTGAGAACTGGAGGTTGGGTTAATTTTGCCTGGGTTATTGTTAACAAAATCGTAGAACACTGCTTTGCAGTAGCCCCAACAAATAACGGGAAAATAAATCGACCTAGAAATCGCTGTTGTAATTCACTTTGAACGTGGAAAGCTGGACCTTAAATGTGGATGTTTCATCTAGTCAGTCGTACAAAATCGCAGGTTGCCCAGGAATAGAGTTGCAGTATATTCTGATACAGGTGTCCTCTGGTGCAAATAATGAACGGTGAATTTGCAGAGCTATTCACAACTGATAATGGCCTCTAAAGATTGTATGGCTGGTTTTAACCTTGGATTTTTTTAACAACAGGGGAGTCTGCAACTCATGAGTCGTAGAAGATACTAATTCCCCCGGAGAGAAAGTGAATGAACAACTACGTGATATGCTGAAAAATGCCATAAATGAGGAGCTGAATAATCCTTATAATAATTTACTTTTGCTACTAACGGAGGTCAAAAGCAAATGTTTGGTTAGACATAGAGTCTCGACGTTCGGAAATAGTAATACAGAATGCACTCGGTCTAGTGTCGTCAGTTGCAGTTAGCTTTGAAGAATCACAACGGCTGAAGTTAGTCACTGGAATTGAGACACGACCAGATTGTACGCAAATAGCAACTGAACCGGAAGTTCGAGAAAAATGGTATTCATGATGGAAGCAAAAAAATGCCAATGCAAGTATATGTTGCTTCGTTCCTTAGAATCGCCTCCAACATCCAATCTTCTGTTAATAAACATGCTGAAAAGATTAAGCACGGTATATGGAGTTGATATTTTGATATACCGTCAATCTATGCGTGCGTATGAATGAAAACTTGAAGTCGTTCTGAAGTTGATTCGCGAGGAAAGTTTGTGCAACCACTACCCTAAGTCCCAGCTATTCAGAACAGCAAGCGTGCTTATGGGACAAGAAGCAAAACAGGGCACTAGGGTCATTGCATGAGAAAAGTATGACAATCAAGGACGACGTAGCACCGAGTTGTAAACTAGCATAGACCACCTTTGGGTCACGCAAGATAATCGAACCTGAATACAGTCATGTCCCTATCGTACGACAAAGCAGGAAAACAAGAACATTCAATAAGAAAGGTTAAGCGCAAAAAAGGATTTAATCTAAGAAAATAGAAAATGGGTGTCGATTAAAACTGAAATTGCCCAAAGACAGTAATATTTCAAAAGTACTATCAAATATCATCAATTGACATATTTCGGTGGTCCCTAATCAAAAATAAAGGTCGTCGGCTTTGTCGATGGGTTTTAAATCCACTAAGATAATAGCTGTAATCGTAAAGTTATGTCCAGCGACAGTTTTCGGTCATTGTCTTTTTTTAAAGCAAAACAGACCTCAGATTATTGGGAAAAGCTATAATGACGATGGAAATAAAGAAAAATATGTAAGCTGGATTCACCATCTTCAACAAAACTGCTTCACAATCAAATCTCTGCCAAGGAAGGAAGATTAAAAACAGCGGATTTGTAATTACGAATCAACGAGAATGGATTTTCAAACTTTATTTTTGATAATGGCGGTTGAATTCTGAGACAAATATTCCGGAATATTTGTGAAAGAAAAAATTCTAAGACCGAGAACTCTGAAGAAGAACAGATCCAGTATTGCAGATAAAAAGTGGTCCAAAATAAAGAAATAAGCGGCAACCTGGGGTTAGTCTGCTGACGGTCTGTTAGTCTGTTGCTACTGAAATCCAAAACTAGGAACGGAACACTGATCCATGCGTGCTGTAACCATATATTAGAGACAGAAACAGGCTGTCCATTACACGACATTAGATAGCATATTCTAACCGCTTCGGAACATCAGATCTTTTGAAGCGAAGGAACACTTTGGCTGGAAATAAGAAGTAAGATCACCCCTTACGTCTTAGCTTGTCAATGCTTTCAGTTTTTGGGAAGACAGACGCAAAATATGCATCACCTACCACAGTCGATCCTAGTATCACACAGGAGGAAACAATGGCCGGTACATGAAATGGGGTTGTTTCTTATCACAGAGAAATGCAATCGATTCATGAGCAGTGGGGCGGGGTATTTCTTCTGTTGGGCAGAAGCAAAAACTATCTCAGGTCAAAAGATCATTACAATGAGTTGCAAAGAAATGAAGTTTATCGTGGAAAATCACTAAGTACCAAAAGCCGCTTTTAGAGATCAAAAAGTTAAAAGTGAATACTTTGCAATCTGTCTCAAAATGTCAAGTAAATTTGGGTAATATCCTCACACATACAGATCTACGGTTGAAAGATTGAAACAGCCGGGCGATTAAAGAATGGTTTGATGCCACGAGAAGTAAACGGGAATCACTGCTCCTCCTGGTGTTCTAGCTCACCGTACGTCCGTCAGACAAACACAGATAAAACATTATTCCAGGTTATGTACGGCAGAAGTCTGCGGTTATCACTAAATCAAGGTATACGAATATGACCAGGATCACAAATAACCTCAACAAAAACTAAAAACGGAAGTAGGTCAGAAAATGAAAGAGAGACAGCTGTTTGGGCTCCACTAAAGAGAGAACATCTAATAAGACGAAAAGCAAGGAGAAAGTCCACCAGCAAACATTTCCCACGGAAATGGAAACGATCACATACAACGACTAGTGCATAGCAGCTAACCACAAACATGGTTTAACCAGCCGAAGACAACAAATTGAAAGAACTTACACGAAGGTTAGAGTAAATTCTTCAACGAAGAGACAGTGGCAAAGCAAATTTTCAGAACGTAGGGAGTGGGAAAAACCATTGGTTATGTTAACGATTAGTGTGTATTCTGATTGCATATGGCGAAGATTATATCTCCGGCTCGCACATTGTTCGTCTTATACAGGGAAAATCATAGACAGATGTGGGAAAATGGAATATCTACCAAACTGATTACTGATCACTGGGACGGTCAAACTGAGACAACCATCATATACAAACGAGTATTTGCGTTCATGGTGACCTAGATGTGCACAAAATGTTTGTTGCCACAATCAACCAATCTATCAGTGAGAACAGCATTCTGAGCACAACAGAATATATAAAACGTGCAACAGCGAATGTAGAACTATTGTGTCCCTTTATGACGAAGCCTCACACATTTGAAGGTAGTTCCATTTTCGATGATGATATAATATGTAAAGTTATTGAAAACAATTTTTAGTGTCCTGGGATTTTGGGCAACGATGATTTGTTGGACTACTGGTGTCTGGTTAGTTGTCAGTATGCACGCGAAGTTTTTGTACTTAAATTGCGAATAACAGCAGTTAACACTGAGAGGCAGTTGGCTGCCTTCGCATTAACGCTTTTCTCAACCAATACTGCACGACTTTATTTTCCACGTTCAACATATATCATATTCTTTACAAGCAAGTGTTTCCCATAGACAGTAGTTAAGTTCTCGCAAATTCGTGCACAAAAATGACGATCTAACGGACACTGCAACTGCTGGAACAAGAATACGAAAACAGCAACAACGCTGCATTGTCATTTTGAGTTTTATGGGGGTTTCCCTCCCGTATTCTAAAATCTCGTTGACATTCAACACAAATAACTCGAATGGACAACTGCAAAAAAGTACCCACACAGTTGTTTAGACCGACGGAGAATGCCAAGACAGCCGTTGGAGTGGAAACAGGCTGGAAGTGTTCGCCGAATGTGGTCTGTTCACTCGACAAATAGCAGAACCGGGCACAAAAATACGTGCCTGTTAATGTCGAGGATGAGAAACTAGATGACTACACTACGTGGGAAATTTTTGAAAATCGCGAAGTATCATCAGGACATCTCGAAATTGGGTAATCACATGATGATTATAATTTCTCCTAAATAGTAAACCAACAAAACTCGAGAAACCTCGCAGGTTGATTGACAAATCATTTTGGTATACATAGGAGATGGGTGTATGCTCAAACACGTAAACTGTGGCCGATCGACAAACTAAAACTAGGACGGCAACTAAGCTGCGAATTCGCACTTTGCGCTTTTTACACAAAACTCCAGACAATTGCCTAATCAAAGAGAATTTACAGAATAGGCAAACAAAATCTTCCCGTCATTTCCATCACCAATCGCTGCTATAGCTTGTGGCATAACATAGGATGTACTTACAATAATCCGTATGATAGAACATCGAATAACTTAAGTAAGAGACTTCTAATAAAGTATTGTAAATTATACACATCGATGTGTTTTAAACGATTATTTAAAACCTATATACTTTGAGGTAACATCGCATGCTCGGCGCAACTGGCAACATCGTTGCAACGATTATGTGAGAAAAGTGATACGTTGC
>LUCH01017875.1:0-22820 GCA_013368495.1 Paragonimus heterotremus
GTAGCAGAAAAGGTCAGGACACACACACACATGTGCACACATGTACACACAGATACACACACGCAGACACAGAAATACACACAGACAACCTCAACTCGGACATTAGCCTATGACACGTGGTTCAACCCAGTGTCCTCACCGGAGCTGACACGTCAACGAGACACTACACACATGTGAACACAACTTGTCTGGGTCTCTCGCACGCCAGTGAACGAACCACAGCTACAGTGCTCCGTGGACTATACAGTGTTTCCTTCCAGTAGATCCTTACGGTGACATCTATAGGATTCCACCCAAGACTCTACTAACACACCCACAGATTGTATCTCTGTATTTTGTCTGAACCCTCGCTGTAAGTGCACCTGTTATATTTGTCGGTAATTCACATTACACTTTGATTGTATATCCTTCCGATATTATTTAGATGTTTCGTTTTAAGTACACCACTTATAACGTATTGTAATTAGTTAGCCAACATCTAAATAGTCAAAATGTCGGGTTTCCTGAGGTGGTTGTCTATAGGAGTAATTCCACAAGGCGTACACGAGAGTTTGGTGATCTGTGAAAATAATGAAAACATTGTTATCCAAGTGAATGTGGCCTACAGTAGTAGAGATGGCGCGGATTCGCTATACGGCTACGAGTAATACTGCGATACCTTTGCCAACACATCAACTTCGATGCCAGTGGTTTGTAGTAAATTTACATTCACAAGGTAATGTGAACCGGGGAGGTAGGACTTTAGGATTTTGGGGACGTCGAAGATGATCTCACTACAGTTCTCAGCGAAGTAATGAGATACGTTTTCGTTAAAAAGATGAATAGATTGCACCCTTTTCAATCAGTCTCACAGCAGTCTACATATGTTATTTCAATACAACCTGTACGTCTACGTGGTATTCGATCAGGTTGGTTTACATTGGGATAAGACTGGTTGCAATCGATTGGAAATTACTGTCGAAATTTATAGAAAATACGAAAAGGTATTTTCACGAATGCCGAAAAACGTTTCGAAATTATACTATACTTGCTTGCTAGAAATTAGTGGGGAATGTCCTGTCTAAACTGCTGATTGTTTTCGTAAACTAGTGATACTGCGAACACTGACTGTTTGAATATCATTATGATGCATTAGTGAGAAATCTGGGAGTTCCCCTCTGATGTCGTTTTCATGTAAATTCTTACCTCTGATTTTTCATCCGTTTGAAGTTGGTTAATTTGTTGTTTGCACAAATGTATAGCTACCTCTTTTAAACCTCCTCGACTGCTCTCAGAACCTAATGTTTACTATGTGAAGAGAGCATTTTATATTACGCGTATTATACTGTATCTTGGAATTTATGATAAAAACTAGCCGAACCACTTGCAGCTGTATTGTTAGAACGTATCAGTGCATACTGGCATCACCTCAGAAAGGTTTGTCAATCAGGCACGATTATTTCCAATTGTTTTCTGATCTACTGGTTTTAGCACGCGCTTCTAACCACGTCCACACTACTCCATATCAAATATGTTAGGTTTATGACAGATACGTAATCTATAGGATGACTTTTCGAATTGCGTCTCTCATACCTTGTCCCTAAGTGTATCGCTGGCCTGAGCGTTTGCACGGTTGAGAGTAAAATGTGTGTATTGGACACGTTACTCACAACAACATCGTCATTATTGCCGTCAAGAACGCATCCTCCCGTTTGTTAATGCACAGGTTATCAGACGCTAACGCGATGCACATAAATGCAAACCATACACTTAATAATTAAATAATTCATCAGTTATGTAAATAAATTGAGAGAACAGACATAGGGAGAGAGAAAAATGTTTGCATACAGAGAAACATCCGGTAAAGTTGTTCCGAAAAAAGGTAATTCTCAAAATCTTCTGTATTCGATTAAAACAAATGTTGGATGATTACATTGATTCTCGCTCCATAAGATAAAATCTGGCTTAATAGTCAAGGTCATGTCAGAAATAGGTTAGTTGAGGATGAAGAAAATTAACAGTCGAAGAATATCGGCATTATCTGATGTACGAGAGGGAGTCAAAATGTAATGCCATTTTATTTTGGACAGGTATAATTACCACCACAGGAACATGTATTATGCATCAAAATAAAGCTGGTTCTCTGTGGATCACACTCCTACTTCTCAACATAGTTACCGTTACGCTCAATAGTAACGTTCCACCTTTGAATGAGCGCATGTATCCTTGCCTCGTAAAATTTTGTTGTCTGTTCTTTGAACCACTTCTTCACTGTAGTGTTCACTTCTTCGTCACTGGAATAATGTTTGCCTATCAAACCGTCTTTCATGGGGCCGAAGAGGTGATAATCTGAAAGCGCTAAATCTGGTGAGTTATACACCTTTCTTCTCTGATCAGAGCATCTGCGTTTGCTTTAGTGCCAGGATTGACAGACGGGGATGGACGGCCAGAACGGGGTTTATCGGCTATGCTCATAGTTCCCACCTTTTTATCCTTCAAACGACGAACCCAACTGCATACATTGTTATAATCTACAGTATTGTCCTCAAACACATTTGGTAGTCGTCTGTGAATGTTCATGGAGGTTTCCCCTTCAGCAACAAGAAATTCAATCACTACTCTCTGTTTTTGACGCAACTCTACGAAAGCAGCCATTTTGAATTTTCCTTGTGAGTCTGAAAACAAGAAAAGTAAGAAACAAACTATTACATAACGTAAATTATATAATCATTTATAGCTGGGAAAAAATTCGGGCAATTTCATGAAAAAACTTCACCAGAATTAAAAACATTGGCACTACTTTTTGACTCCCCCTCGTAGGTGGGTTTGGAAAAGTATGTGAAAAATTTTGTCGCGGCTTGTCGGGAATGTTAGAAAATAATCTCACGTCCGTGTATGAACAGAATTCACGGAATATCCTTCCAGAGAACAAAAGATGATTGATCTCTTCTCAATGTGCTTTTGAAATTCTTTAAGCTAAATGGCGACAAACTTGAAAAGAGGATTTTTAGTGCGGCGAGCCGAGCGTAGGTGTTAGTAGTTATTCGGTTGTTCATAAACTGCTCATTGTGAACCTATCGACCGAAAGTTCAGAGGAAATATCAGCCACTCGCAACTGAATCAACCGTCAGCAATAAATCACACGTGCTTTTATCTTGAACATTTTGCGAAGCGCTCTGGTCCGGTGGCCTGATTGTTACTTCGGTTATATATCATCAACATCTCGAAGCAGACAAACTAAGTTTTGTTTGTTTCACCTGATTGTGAGATTTGGAATGCACTTACATTGAAATGCTCATTACATGTAAACAGTGATACTACGTAGGATATTGGCCAACTTGCCCCACCACAGTTAGGCATCTATCATTTGTACAGCCAAATGCAAGGTCATATATGCACAAAGTTTTCTTTATGACTACTGGCAGAAAATAATTTTCATGGCATTCGTATATTCACAACATTTTCTGAAGCTTTCTCTAGGAATCACACTTTATGTTTAAAATTCTGGATTGTTTACTTCAAACACAAAGACAAGGGCACATTTAAATATTCACGGATTGGACCATTTGAGCAATACGTATCTAAATATACAGTTATTCAGAACTCGTATCAAGACGCGAAAGTTGAATAGAATTTAGACCAATCGTCTCATCATTCAATCGTATGCATATTATGTGTGTTGTGTGAATAGTGGGGCAAATGGGGAACCCACGTGCATCTCTATCTGCATCTATGCATGTTTCACATGTAATGTAATAACACATGTCATTAGTCCACTATGTCACTCCAAGAGACGGAATATATGAGATGGTTCATGACGTCCATTAAGTTTACTATCATCTAAAGCCTTGACAACTTCATGTGTTCGTAGTGGTTTGGTTTCGCAGATGATTATCAACATTCCTCATGATGCTACCGTCTCTTGCTCGTAATGAAATGAGTTGAGGACCCTCCGCATTAGGTGCGATTAACATGACACATCTGTCAACTTCGTGATGCAGGAATGGTGCGATGTAAACTGTTTCAAATGTTACTGTCGCAAAAGTCGAACCATTCCAAATGTGGCTGAAATGAACCACACCTGTTTTGTCAGGTGGATTAACGTGCATTCTTCTAACGGATTATCATTTTCACGGTTGTCTAAATAATTGACCGTTAACTTCATTTGAACCGCACTTTTAATTAATGTTCATTTCCATTGCAAGCACACCTACCATAGTTCACGCATTTAGCCTTACAGTCTACAAATTAACAAGATAGAATACACGTTCACTAGCGAGAAAAATGCACAGGTACATTTCCGAAGACTGCCGAAAATCCCCCAAATGAGGTGTCGTCACATTCTTCAACTATGCAGTTTTAGAGCAAACAGTAAACCATCGGTACATGACTGGATGCAAGCAAACAATTGTGATTGTTTCCAAAATATGGGCGACGTCTAACGTAAGCTTCAGTAAAGCAGAAGTGCCAGAGGTGCGTTTTGCATCCGTTGTTTGAGACTCGAATTGTGTAAACAAAGCAGACTAACAAAAGCCTAACATTTGCTGTAGCCATAGCACAGGCAAAGGGCCGGTTCCGTAAGAAATATTTACTTCTAAATTCAAACAATTTTATTCTTCACAATTTTGTTTTGTAGATCAATTTGTTAAGAATCATATTAACCAACTTACTCAGGTGATCTTGATACGACTGCTCCATTCTGCTCTGCAACTATCTACTCACTTTTGGTGATCTAACGGTTTCACCTATATTTTCTACATTACTGCTGTTTAGTAATACACTTGTTTTGAGCCTTTTCCATATGCTGATATAGCACTCCAATCAGTCAGCTGAAATCCTATGGATTCACTAAAATATATAATGCCAGAAAGAAATTTCGCTATTTTGTCCCTGAACGTCCCAGTGTACACATTTTATCAATAATCGCCTGTAGAATACCAGCACCAAATTAAGTGCTAATGACTTCAAACAGTTTTAGCTTCATGTTCGACATGTTTCACTTCGGTGGATATAAAAGATCATGACGTAGCGTGAGGTTGATCTCCAACTTGTGATGCAATGACATTGAGTACGCAGACAACGGTGATTTCATCGGAGCACAGAAGATCTAATTAGGACTAGTCACCCCTCGTCGTCATTCCGATATGGATTTCCCACCCATTATGTGTGACCTGCTGTCGCAAGATTCGCAGGGATTGGTTGTTACATATTTCCTCCTCAAGAGACCATCGGTGATAATTGACAGGATACGATTGCCACTGTCGAAATGTACGGCTGGATTATAAATCACACAGCTTTCTTTCAGATGCGTCGGCACATACTCACTTTTATGTCGAAGCACAGTAGGAGTTTCAGTATAAGAGCATCTTTGAAGTACGACTGAAAAACCTGGTCCGTCTATCTGGATAATTTTGATAAAGCGTCCGTTGACGAACATCGGTGGCTTGGAAATTTTAGCTACCCTCAATAAGAACATCGTGTCAACTACGACACAATCCGTCAACTTATTTACAGAATGGATTGACTCTATATTGACGTCCGAACCCAGCATACCTGAAAGCAGTTAGCAAGTGTGGTTTCAGCTCACTGGAGTTTGTTCAACGTAAGTGGTGTTAGACGGTGCGTTCGACTATATATATATCTCGAAGTATACCTGAAGTCCCAGACGTTTCATCCCTACACTGTGAGTTACGAAGCATCAAACCGAATTAGAGCATTTTCATTACGCCTCTATATCCAACTGCGATATAATATGCGCTGGCGCCAACGAAATTCATAGACCAAACCACCTGTAGCACATGAATGAGGAGACATCCTTCTGTTTAGAACAATAGGTTGGATGCCGACAAGAAACCATTATTTTCCATTATTTTGTTTAATAAAATGACAGAATGCTCTCTGGAACTGAATTCGGAAAACTAAGTAAATGTACGAGTTCTAAATGTTCAGGTTTAGTATGGTTCCCCATAGGACGGCCAAGAAAAACAACCATCAGCAAAACTATTAAGGAGAACGTATTCCTAAACAGCAAAATACTCCAATAAGTAAATTTGACAGTTTCTGCCGTTTAAAAGTAACATTCTACAATTTCACAGCAAATATATGAAGTATAAATCGCGCGAAAAATTCCCTTTGTAGTCATGAAAAATACTGTGTAGCGAACAAGCTCGTTTTCAGTGATTCATCATCAGGCTAAATACATCACACTTATATCACGAATTTTAGAGTGGAATCATAGAGGGGATAAAAAGGGAACAGGTGGTTAATAAGGTCAATCAATTCAATGTCACGCTGCAATCAAGTACCCACTTGAACCGTGAGTCTTGACAGGCTAACAGGGTGTGGGGTTGGCCATGGCAGATCCAACGCCTGAACAAAACGTTTCTGGGCGCCCAGGGGGGGGGGTTGTACAGGCGAATTCCAATGGTTTCGGCTGTGGACAGAATCCTACGCTTCACTGCTCTCGACTGGGTGGCTTTAACTCGGTAGATTGGGCGAAATGTGTCCGTCACATTGACAGAGTTATTAGAATCCACCAGGCGCGATAGTATGGCACTGTTGACAGATTTCGTTATTCCACTGCTCGGCCAAGCTGGGTGGTGCTCCCTGACCCGTTCAGATAAGCGTCTGGTCGTGCGGCCTGCATAACTGGTTCCACAGGAACAAGTAAATGAGTATACACAAAATGAGGCTGCAGAAACAAGCACCTTATCTTTTAGTCGTGGGCACAAAACCGGGTTGGATGTGAAGTGGACACGTAATTTAGCCGCGTAGAACATCGCACTAACTGCCTTCGTGGATCTACGTGTGATAGTTTCAGCTAACGTGTCGCCCTTAATGGGTAACCCGATGTGTACAGTCTTCTTTTCCGCTTGATACAGCTAGCCCCTTTCAATTTGTTGTTGCATAGCTCTGTTTAAAAACCTTTCTGGGTAGCCGTTTTTTATGAATACCGTACGTATGAAAGCCAATTCTTCGCCTATAGTATCATCCGTGCAAATTCTGACCGCTCTGTCCGTCAAACGGTTGATTAGATTTCTTTTCAGGGCGAGTGGTACAAAACTATTGAAATGAATGTGTTGACCATTCCACGTGCCCCTTCTGTATATCACGCGTTGAATCGAGCCATCCGCGCGGCGAGGCAAACGTACATCCAAAAAGCCTAGTTGATTATTTGTTTCGATCTCCAATGAGAATTGTAAATTTTGATGCGCGGTGTTGAACTTGGCCAAAATATCAGTAGGATCTACGTTGTTATCGAGTACGCACAAGATGTCATCCACGTATCTCTTATAGAAACTACAATGGCCTACCGCTGAACTCAATTGTTCGTTTTCTACCTTCGCCATGAAAACATCTGCAAACAGCGGTCCTAACGGCAATCCCATTGCGACACCGTCCTTCTGTCTATAAATTTTTTCGCGAAACTTAAACTACACGTTGTAAGTGCACAGGTAGAGTAACTGTTTGAGATTGGTCAGTTGTATCTGAATATCTATGTCAGAACCCTCGATATAATCACATTGCTAATCTATAGTCTCCTTCAGCGGGACGTTCGTAAATAAGGATGCGACGTGAAGAGGAAACATCGATTATCTACTCAAATTGATATAGTTGATTGTATTCACCAGATCAAGTGCGTCGCGTAGAGAATTTTGGCAAAACTTGGTTGTTTTCTGATAGTGTTTGTGACCATGAGCCATGCTAAATCATGGTATAGATTATGTGTATTTGGAAGTGGCACTAACGTTGCTGACGGGGTCAGAACCGCTGATGATGTTGGACGTTCCGTGCTTAGTGCTTTGTCGAACAGTCCGTGTCCGGCGTTGTTCCCGGCGATCCCTGCTTGGCGTTGGCCTGGACTGGAGTTGACTGGACGTCACTCGAATATATATGGCTACCTTCATAGTTCGTTTTCATCATCTGAGCCAAGAGAGTTTCCATGTCGTCACATGTGGTCTATTAAATACAACGTTAACGAGGTAATTTACCTGATCACATATGACAGTTTCAACAAAGCAAGTAGGTAATATGCAGGGATAAAAACATTGGAGAAAAATTTATAATAATGTTCCGATTGATCAAATCGTAACGTCTCAAGTCGAAACAGGGTCATTCGAGTCCGGGAAGTTACTTTAGTCGATGAACGTTTCAAAGTGACTTTAATTCACGATGAAAGCACGTTCATAAGGAACGGAATTAATTTGGTTCGCTATCTGGATTGCCTTAGAATCATTATGTGTTCGTATATTTGTTTATGTAACAAATATTGACCACATCTAAACATTTGCATATATATCTATATGTACAGCTTATGTGCACCATCGATTACAAACTATCATGCGAACTGAATAACGCAATGTAGAAAAACAAAGACATTTACCTAGTTCAAGTTGAGGCAGATTCACTGCAGTGTATTCTGTAGTAAGGCGAGTGAACTGAACTGAATCGTTTGTGTCCCCTTCATATATAATGTACGCAAGCTAAAACGGTACAAGTTAGAACACTGAAATGTGGGTGCCATTAAGATTAAAATGATGAACTGTAGAACATATTCCATACTGAGCCGCAATAAACTACCACGATTATTGAACACTGAAGGACTCCTGCAGGTAAGTGGAAGGAAAACAATGCTGGATACATCGAATAAAATATTATTCTTCCGAATCTGAAAAATTTGCAACTTTAGAAATGACTACTTTCATCGAAACTTCAGTTGTATAATTTTACAGCGTTGTTATTCCAAGGTAGTATTCAGTTGACAACTACAGTTAACTGCGGAATTTTTTACGTTTGTTACAATGTGACACATTGCGAGCTATAAGAGTAGCTTGTGAACGTGCTGAAAAACAGTTAACTAGCATGGAGTAAGTACTCGACGGTTTTGATGCCCGTGAATGTTGGGTAAACGCTGGAAATGTACATTTGATTGTGTAAGGTTGTCCGAACCATAAAAACAAAATCATTCTGCCGGCCAATCGTGCATCAAAAATGTTATACAAAAATGAAAGGCAAGCAAAGTTCATGCACTATCTGGTGTATTGAGTGATTTCTAATCAGATCGTTCGCTGATGCTAACACATTGTTCTCGTTCATTCCAACTGCCTATCTTGTAGTAACGAGAACACCATGAACATGTTGATCAACCGGAGCACATTGTTTGTGCAAGTTAAATGCAGAGTTCAAGAATCAAGCGGTTTGAATTTGCCACAGATGACGTGCAGTTTTATCACAACGAAAGTACGTTCAAAAAATGACAAAACGATCGCTGAACATACATTATTCACGGTTTTACCTCAAAATGACGATGATTCCGTCTATTCAACTTTGTTGGTGGAAAGCTACTTGCTTGGCACTTAGTATGCAAACTTTTGGGTGAAACGTCCAAGCGAGTATACTCCACAGTAGTGCCTATCGAACTCAACCGAGGTATAGTTTAACTCCTGGTTTACCGTCGGAAAAAATCTGGGTAAAACATAGTACTGACAGCCTGTGAATATATGTATGTAATATGCCTGCAAACTGTTTCCATGAACAATTTTAATTCCAAATTTCAAATGAAATATTTACAATGAAACACCTACTCACTGATGTGCATTTAGGTGCATTTAACGAAATTTGTTTCCAAACTTCCCTATACTAAGTTCTTCGCTTAGGCTGTCCGTAATCAACGGTTTCCAGTGGGTTATGTATAGGACTTTACTCACCCCTGTTACTAGTAACATTACTTTCTTGACGCAGCCAGTCTTTATGAGCAAACGTCATTAAGTTGCACTGCAAAGCATAATTCAACGGGTTGATTTAATGATAGAGAGCTGTTGCTATCTGCCTTAATGGTTGGAATGCTAAACACATATTGCGTGTTGTTGTGCTATACACATAACTACTGGTTCAATACTGCAGATGTTTATTTCGAGTAAAAATGTAATGTACATTTATTGAGATAAGCACCGCAAACGAAATCTGCTAATAATGCTTACATGTTCGTGTCCTCTATGTCTTGTCTTGCACAGCTCCATGTAATCTATATAAATTGAAAATCACCCAAAACTTTCCAAAGTTGTCGCATCCCCACTGACGTTCCATTTGGCCTCTTCCGAGATGAAGCAATACAATCCACTTTCGCTAGAAGTAGAACTCCGGCCATGCTTCTCTTAAGTAACCATGTTGACTACTCTGGCACTGGCCTCATATCAGGTGCCACCAAATCAACAGATGATAAATCACAGTCTTTGTCTTATTTGTGCACTTACCAGGTTGGCCGATCAAACAGAGACACATTGAATGTCCTATTAACTGCACTAAACAACCCGGCGATTATGTCTTCCAAGGCAGATCCGAAAATATGACCTCACTACGCATGCAATTTCCATTTCTGATAAGTTGCGCATAGTGGAAGGGAGATTATCTAAATGTAAGCCTTAGTTACTGGTCCGTAAGGAAGTTGCCTGAAATGCGTACTCTCATCTGATCATGCGAATGTGTCATATATCACCTACGACTGCAACATTGGATTTCCAAAATTATATGCAATATAATCTTGTGTATTTTATTCCATAGTTAGAAGCGACTCATTGTTTAACACGAGGTTTATCCCGAAATCCTAATTCTTAATTCTCAACAAAACTGTTGATCAAACTTTCCAAAATAAGTCAGTGTACTACGTCTTCTTACATGCGTCATATCAAAACGCGTTTGTAAGATGTGACTATTTTGTTATATGAATTGTTCGTTGATTTCCCAATGAGGGTTCAAATGGTTGGGTTATGCGTTGCCTTTTCACAACGGCGCTGATACACATTCCAGTGAGTTTTCTGTCCTCTTGCCCAGATTACCGCCATCACATGTATTGTATAAAAAGTCAGTCATGTCCAGACTGTCCACAGTAGAGACCTTACTCGGTTGACGACCCTGTTGAATCTGAGCGCTTTGTTTACTCCATAGCCCACAAGTTATCACAGAAAAGCTTGTCTTTGATTTTGATGCTTTGGAAACACACAAGTTGCGCAGCTTTTAATTATAACGACATTATACAGATAAGGCGAAGGTTAAGTGAGAAATCCACAGTTATCGGAGTCATCAAATATTAACGAAATTTTCGGGAAGTTCTGAACTACGAGTTTGGAAATGAGAGCAGAACATTTGAACAGTTTAATATTCGATAACGAGGTGCACCAGGTTTTAGATGAACTGGTTGAACTCTTTTGGAGGTTTGGTAATTTCTACCTACGTGAGGATTAATAAATATATAACTTTGTCAGATATGAGTTATGTTGAGGAAAAATGGTGATGTCTCATGAAACTCGGATTCAGAAAACCTGTTTTTTTGAACAAAAGCATATTTCTGAGTGAAGTGAAACTCTTGGTCTTTGATCCACTGTAGGTAAGGACCAGTTAATCGTCTGCAAAAAGGACCTCTTTATTTTCAGGATTAAAGATCAGAAACATTGGGAATGTTTTCCAGAACTACTCACAAGGCCGGCGGTAGTAAAGTATATATTAAATGAAATAATGGTCGCAGTATTTGAGTTCAACGTTACAAAGTTGAATGCTGGCTTTGGGATCACATTTTTATCTGTGGGCAAAATGTTCGATAAGAGGAAAGCGCGGTCTTTCGATTTCTTCGAAAACACAGTGCACCGAATACATAAAATTAATGTTTACTTTTGAGCTATTTATATGTTGTTGCCGTATCAACTGAGATAATAGAACACAACCGCATGCATTCGTTTCCCGTTTTGTTAATCCGGTGTGACGAAAGCACGGGTATCGAAATGATCAACAGGAGCAACATAGAGGAGCAATTCAACTAACCAGGTTCACAGAGGGATATTTTGTTATCCATTTTGTGAAAGAGGAGACAGATTTTTCAGAACCGTTCGATGGGAAGACTGTTGATGTGCTAAGTTTTTCCCGAAATTTTTGTAAGAACAGCGTTGTAATTGTTCAAGGGCATTGATGAAGTTCAGCGAAATCGAACTATTTGCTGAAAAGTAAATTTCAAGTCAGAAACAGCATTTCGAAAACAGAAAACAGAAAGAAGTAGCACACGTGCGGAAACCTTATAAAACTTGAAAGTATTTGATGCTATATTATGATAAGCGATCTTGTTGGAATGACGAATGGAAGCACATTTTTCAGGCAAATGAACCCAATTGTTTAACTGGTTGTCCGGAAAGCTGTGAAACGTGGTTTAAAAGCGTCGTGAACGCCGCTCGTTTATATAAGTGTATCTGAGGGAACATTCAACCGGATGGATGTATCAGACGATTTTCATAACACTAACGGGTTTATATACAACGTAATTGCACACAAATTGACTGATCTTGAAATATACGAGAGTTTCGGTTAATTAGTTTGTTTTACGTCAGTTTGTTTTTGAGGGAACACTGCAGCAGTTAAGCTGGTTTAATGTGTTTATAGTTTTACTTAGATAACCCGCTTTCATCGGCCAACTACAAGTTTGAGATTTATTTACTTCTTTCGTAATTGTATCACCAAATTGAACGTTAACTGATGGGTCGATGACAAGTTTACTCAACGCCTTCTTTGTCACGTATATCTCTCTACAATTTATTGGATAGCTTATAAATATAACCTAAAGAACGTATGCTATTTCCTGGTAGGTGCACTGAAAATTGTGTGTCGGGTAACAAGAAACACACGCTTGATAGATTTTGTAGAAATACATAGAGGACCTTGGTGCATGCACTCTTATTTACTAACTGCGGCAGGCTGCTTTCGTACAAAAACACCGGAATTAGATAACGTATAAGCAGTGTAAATCGGTACTGGATATGTCGTTGTTGTTTTCGCACTCAACTTCCTTGCTCTCTACGTGTTTTAACGTGCCACGATTTGAATCTACAATACGAACATGATCACTATGTCTGATGTACAACAAAATCATGGCGAAAATATAGCTGGTGAAATTGTGACGTAAACTATGTCATAGTTGACGAATAGCAACTAAATGACTGTTAATAAAACAGCGTACAAACTGGCCGAGGCATGTGGTTGACACACACTGTGTACTGTTCAAAATTCGTTTTATTGATCATGTGAATGTTGGTCTTTACCGCGGCCGAGGCATTCAAAGAAAGCGTCGCAATCATTCTACTCCAAGCCAGTGATAGACCTCCGTAATCTATTGTGTGACGTGACCAGCAATGATGAGGAAGGGAAGATGTGATGGTAAGTAATCTAGCCATATTATTCACTAGAGCATAATAAACGCGGTTAGTTTTATACTAAAATTAAGTGGTGTCGCTGTTCGAGTAATTCAACAGATATACATTCTTAATAAAGATGTGCTTCGGTTTTATTCGAACCAGCAGTAGAAGGACAGCACGTGGAAACCCTACACGTGACCTGGAAAACAGAAGACTGTTTAGACTTAAGTCCTTTATACTCTATTAACTCTGCCACACCGATTGGCGACAATACAATTGCACTGCTCATTTTTGGTGTGAACGTAATTTACTTCCGATTATTCGTAATTTCTACATGGTGAAGCACTCTTTTAAAATCGCTAATGGATTACGTGTCAGTAAACGTGAAGCAGTGAGTGTCTAGACGTTTGCGACTGCTGTGCTACACAACTGACTGAACGCTTACGGTTTTTCGTTGCACAACATAAGTTGTTTGGCCAAATCGAAGGCTAACACGAAATTGGAACCCCTGATTCTGGTTGAATGGACAGAGAAGGAGTGAAATAGTAAGGTCTAGACTGTAAAGAAAAGCACTGAAAATATGACGTAAGAAACATTTCATTGGGGGAGTACACGTTAATGCGCCTTAGAGAGCACATGGAGTAAAATCAAAAGGCTAACATTACAATGTCCACAATTCATAATCATAGTTCGTAACTTGATTTTGCACATTTTTGTACATACCCTTTCGTTAGTTTCATCCTTACACTTGTTTGAAACCATCACCATCAGTTTTTAAATTCAACCATAAACACCAATAAACGGGATTTACTACGCACCGTATGTTTTCTGATTTTGTACGGAAGTCTGGGTTAGTAACGTGATTGCACGGTAACATATTTTAGCTCGCGTATCGGCTGATCTGTCGACGCTGAACGCTCATCATCCAACGCTGTGTGGCCCGTCCGACGGAGGCGACCTGGCCAACGAAGCTGATTCAGTATCAGCATGTCTCCCATTCCGTCTATGGCCACTCGTCACATTACCTCAGTGTTCGGAACCATGTCCGCCCACCGAATGCCCGAGATACATCTCAGACAATACAAACGGAAACGGCTCCGATAGCGCACGCTCCGTTGAAACACTGTCCAAGTTTTACTGCAGTATAACAATATAGACAGCCCCATTGAGCGGTACACAAAGAGCATAGTGCTCGGATTAAAGATATGTTTCCTCCATACATGTCTTCGAAGGCATCTGTAAACAACAAAAGCGTAAATACTAGGAAGAAAAGGACCAAAAATCGGTCTTCGGCTCCAAAGCCTATACTGTGAGACAGCGGGTGTCACCTACATGCATACTCACAATCACAGCAACATCGACCACTTGCAACGGCCAGACTACACTGGCTACACACAGGCTCAAAATCCACATAGCTGAACATTTAAGGGATCCGGCGACATCTACGCATCAGCATCAGCCATCTAGAACAGGTTCAACTGTCACACTACACATAACAAACAATGTCGCACATACTAACCGATTACACATACATAAAAAATGAGACCAGACCGAAATAAAACGCAAACGGAACCGGAAAACACACTTTTAAACCATCCACGGTGGACACGTCTGCCTCTTGTCTGGCTGCTCGATTCTCGTCCATCTGACATGGTTGGACCTGCAAGGCTCAAAGTCGCAGTTATTTGAACTGATCGGATCGAAACAGCATACAAGCCAGACCACAACGCCAAGGTAGCAGAAGAAGTTCGAACACAAACCGACAATTTGTGTACAGCTTGTTTTCGCGAATTTGTATGAAATAGGATTCGACACGTGAAACATGTTTGTTTGGGGTGATGCAAGTGTGTGCGTCCTGGCGGTATCCAAATCAATAAAACCGCGACTATGGAGTATATGCGAAATATCTTACTGCCTCGGCCGCCGCGCGGGATAAACCGGGCCCACTTATCTACTGTACGCGGCAGAGTGGATAGACGGAAGCACTCTACTGTCAAACCATCCCTCTTTCCTTTAAGTGATGAACGCCATCACGGATCTTAGAACAGACAATACTCACTGTATTCTCAGTACCACAAAGATCAACCTGACATACTCCAAGGGACGCACGACGCTTTCCGTTGGGAAACAAAAAAGTGCGCACGCCGCTGGATCGATGGAACTTCACATGGCGTCCAGAATGGCGCACTGCACGTATCGCTGTGGAACTGAGTCAGTATGGACTCAACGTAACAGCCTTGAGGGAGGCAAGTTCTACAAACCGAGGTAAGTTGCAGCGAACAAGTGCAGGGTACACCTTCTACTGGATGGGCTACCAGGCAGACGGTGCTCGTGAGCGTGGTGTCTGTTTCGCATTAGCTGATCACGTCAATAATTTGATGACTGGCGAACCGCACGGCATCAGCTCTCGAATACTTTCCATGCACCTACGACTCGGCCGAGGTAAGTGTGCCGCATTTTTTGGTGTTTATCGTTCACCTATGAATCACACTGATGATAAAGTGAACAAGTTCCATGTTCAGATGTCCGCCACCATAAGGACGGCTCCGGTGACGGATAGACTGTTTGTTCTGGATGATGTGAAAGCTCGAATTGGGCGGGATTCGGCAACCTGGCCGGAAGGCCTCGAACACTACGGCATGATTTTAGTCAACTGGAGCGTTGACCCTTTGCTCCACCTGTGCGTCACTCACGACCTGGCTATCACAAACCGTCAATTCCAGCTGGATACAGACGATATCCCGAAGTAGACCCATCCACGAGGGGGTCAATATCATTTGTTTGATTACATGATTGTGTGACGTTTCGCCATTCGTGAAGTTCGCACCAAAATGAAAGTAGAACTGATCATAGGCTGTTCAAAACCAAACTGTTTATTCAAGTCTGCAAGCCTGTTCATTGCGAGTCGTCTGGACATCTGGACGGAATGAATGCGTGTAAATTCGTCTACAGCGCGCCAAAGTTTTAGTGGCTGAATGTGTTGTACCTTAAAAATTGTCGTAATACCCGGCAAGACTAGATGTTTATTCGGAATATGCAGCGTTTGAACGATCAATCATAACTGCACCACAAATACTATTTATTCATAAACGAACAGTTCGCCAACATTTTGATGTACTCTGAAAAGACCAACATCAGGTCGGTGTAAAAACCTGTATGCATCAACTGTGGGGAAATTTAAGCAGCATTTGCACAAAACTACTTGCTTTTACGTCTGCTTCAGAATGTTCTTTGATTTGTCCACTTTTTTGTTATGTGCACATTGTCTAGCAAGTAGTGTAATGCGCTGTTTCGGCAATTATAGTGAAATTCTTTAGCGGTGCTCCTGACAGCCAGCGGCAAACGCACATGGTATTTATCAGTCTTAGTTAGTGAACACGTTGACTTGGAGCCGTTTTTCAAAAACCCACGCCACGGCAGTTTCGAAGAAACAGTTTAGATGCTGTGGTCCGTCTTCGGCGATCAGTCTGCCGTGTTAAGCGCAAGTTGTCAGTGTATAAAACTGAATGAGTGTGACAGGTACCCGGGATTTCAGCTCAACAGGAACAAACTCAAATGCCCAGTTTTTGTCTACAGCCTCTAGTTTCTAGAACAGAGACCTAAACTTGCTTGCTTAACAAAGGTCGAACCAGACTCCGCGGCGATACTTCTGGTGCCCATCCCGGTGAGACTTTCACCCATCAACTGCATACATTACGCCGAAATGGTCGGATGAGGCAAATACACCGAATTTTCATTAGTTTACACATGTTTCTCGCAGTTGTACGTGA
The DNA here is from genome assembly GCA_013368495.1 of Paragonimus heterotremus. Lineage (NCBI taxonomy): Eukaryota > Metazoa > Platyhelminthes > Trematoda > Plagiorchiida > Troglotrematidae > Paragonimus > Paragonimus heterotremus. The sequence goes on from LUCH01017875.1 coordinate 16,922, forward strand.
ATCTCTGTCCTCTCACTTTACTGCATATCTGCATCGCTTCTTAACGGACTTAGCTTGAATCACCGGCGCTCACACGTGGAAAAATTACTTCGCCCTCAAACATACATTTCAACGCTTGACGCTTCCATCTTGTCGTTTTTTGGACTACACAAAGGTTTTTAGCGCGATCAGTTGTGGTACACATACGATACTATGACGTTGATCCATTCATACCCAAAGCTGCGGCAGGAATCTGAGTTCACTTCAAGACTCAAATTCCTACCCCTTGACAAGGCTGGGCCTTTTTTGACTACCCTATAAATGTCCCGAGAGAAGGAACTGCTTGTCGTCTGCTGATAGGGCCTTCCTATTTGGATAACAATCTAACACTTTATTAGACAGTACTTTTAGCCTAGTAAATCTACGAATAATTCCCAGCCGACCTAAAATTTGACTTACATCTCAACCTACAACCAACGTTTATAGCGGAATCGTGTGACTGACTGCCCAGCTGCATGTTTGCTTCTCGTTTTGAGGCGCAACTTTGAACAGTTCCTGCTTCCTTTCTCGCTTGAATCTTCATTCGTTCTCTCTCGGTTTGCTGAACCAACATTTCCCGGCCAACTTTCTCAATCAAAAAATTTGTAGTCAGGAGCTGTTCTACGCCCTGTCACTAGACTCGACAACTAAAATAATTCGGCGACCAACGCCGATGTTTCAAAATCGTCTGACGCCATGAATTTTGCCGCTAACAAGAGCAAGGTATCAACCCGTCTACCGTCCAAACTAACTCGTATCACAGGCAGCTTTAGCTCTGATGGAGGCGGAACTCAGACAGCTTAGGCAGCGGGTCATCGTCAGTTCTGTGTATCGTTCTGCTCACACTACTGCAATCGCGGAAGCTTGACAGTTCACTTCCAATGAGTTTGAGAGAAAGTACAGCCACGAAAACACCGAACAAGTTTGGTCGTCGCCATGTAGTCCACAGTCTGTCAGATGAGCAGAACGCTCCATCGGCACGTTCAACCCTGCGCTTCTGAAACTGCGTGGGAAGAGACGTCTAAAGAAATCAGACAGCCAATCTTGACGACCTAGTGTATGACACATAGAACGTTTTTGTACGCCAACCTCAACTCCGTAGAAACTTTTGTAATTTGTGAGCTGAGAACTCCGCTAACCGCTGTGATCTCTATTAGGCCGTCAGTTTGGAAGAATTTTCCCCCAGATGAAGATGAACCGCTTTCAACTGAAATACCTGACTACGTTCGCGATTTTGATCCGTTCACGACTAGTGAATTGATGAGACGCCGTGTAGGGCATTATCAAAGTTTTGCAGCGGATACTAATAGGGCCACTTGCGGTGATCAGCTACATAAAGGGCATGATATCCAGAAAAATGTGCCGCTTTGCCTCCAGCCGGACAGGCTATAGATTTCTGAGGAATTATTTTCAAGCTAAACATCGAGCTTACTTCAGTCGGCCGCAGTATATCTTACCATCTCAGACGTTGAACAGATGATCAAAATCGGCAAACGGCTCGCGCTCCACTTGATCAGAAATAGACTGACTACTAGCAGTCTTCTTGAAGAAGGTGTCCCGCGAGTCTCCGATCACCGGAAAAACACTTCATTCGCCTTATAAAAAGCTTAACACCGTATTGAATAACTAAGTGACAAATTGTGACGGCGTATAATTTGCTTCAATTGAACATTTCATTTTACATCCTGCCGATACTTTCCGTTTATGTTTAACCTTGCTTTCATTTTAACCGTAAACGATATAAATACCAATAAGTTTCTGATCACTTTGTTTTCGGACTGGGCGATCACATAGGATTTGCAACAGAGATGCGGCAGGCGATCATTCACAAATGACGGGTAATGATTTAATGGATGACATTAGTTCGATCATTTCAACGTCGTTCAGATTGATGAGTGATGCAGATGATTAATATTCACATACACGGGATGAAATACTGCTATGACGTTGCCTTGGCTGTCTATACTAGTCTGGAACTGAGAGAGGAAATACTAGTGGCGTGGAGTTTTTATAGAAATGCCAAGAATGGTGGTAGTGTTCACAATTACCTCGCATCCTGGATTAGCACGTCGACTACATTTCGTAAGAACTACGCGATAGATGTAGAATAGTCGACGTCAGATGTGGTGGAGGCCACGAAACTGGTTACCAGTTTGAATGGTCAAGAACTGTCGGTGAAATACTTTCAGCTTGTAATCGTTCACCGTTCACACATTTCACTCCATTGGTTTGAGTTCGCACTTAATTATACTCGCAGTAAAGAGGTTAGTAGTCTTTTAATTGACAATGAGAGAACAGGTATCCATGGAGTTGATGCCAGTCAAACCATTTTGTTCTGGCTTTAAATTGCAGGAATCTTTTTCCTGGTCTAAGCTATTCCCGGAAGACGGACTGAGACTTGCGCGACTCTGAGTGACATCTACGATATGTCGAAATTATTGTGTTAATATAATGATTAGTGGGTTAGTTGCAGGTTTTGAGGAACATGAATATAAACAGACACAGAAACATGTTGGTTTGGGGCTTTCAACAGGGCATTCATATAACCTAATAACAGTAAGTGTCTTGTAAGAAACGTGCTACTGAACGTTTTTCTACATGTGCAAAGGCGGAAGAGGAATGTAACAAGCATGTTCGCTGAAACACCCGCATTGAAAACGGTTAGCTTCACCTGCCGCTTGTGCTAGGATCCCTAACAGAGCATCATAGTTCGGCTCTGACAGAATGACCGTAACACCAAGCGTGAGACAACCGTCACATTCGTGTGTGATCATGGCGACGGCAGTTTTGTCAGCCAAACGTTCATGAGTAACGCACACATTTGTGATCTCGCAAGTTGGTTAACTTATCGGTTTTTCAGCCGAAACAAGTTGCTTCCAATAACGTTCATAATGTGTATGTAATAAGATGAAAGTATGACTTGTTACGTGATTATCCAATGCGTACTTGCAATATACAGAAATTCGCTACTTACTCTCAGCTGTTCCATATACACTCTTAGCTATAATCTATTACTGAGTATATTTTCGACTGCCAAAATTTATGTGGAGTGCGCAACATACATTTGACATAATGCTTCACTCCAAGCTGTTTGCTATATTGAGATAACTACTCAATTACTAATGTCACACTGCCTTTATATCCGCGAGTAGTATGTCGGGGGTTATTATCAAAACCTCCGACAAAAGTAAACACCGTCGAGTGGGAGATAACCAATTGTCTTGCATCAGCTTTTTGAAGAGTATACGATACCGTTTTTCTAAAGTTCACTGTTCATACAAGTTGCTTATTCAATAACAATTTCCAAGGAGGCTATGTTTCCTAGATAATGTATGACTCAACTGCCAGGTATGACTGATACAGTGGCTTGTTAATGAACTGGTGTCTTTATCTGGGCCGGGGACCGAGCGCTTTGCTTTCTGGAATGCACGGAAAGTTTAGTTGACAAAGATAAACTAGTCTGAGGAAGTCCCACCTAGTCCGCTTATCTCTATTTCCAAGCGATTTTGAAGTCGACTGACTAAAGTACCGAACTGAGAGAGATGAACTTCATGCACTGTGATGAAGGTGAATGATGCGAGGCATTCATTCATATTGAATGCAAATATTCAACCACCTACTGCGTCCATACATGACCTACTTATCCACCAGAAATTTGGACATTATCAGTTCTATCACGAAGAATCAAACTTCCTGAAAACGTTTCGCAGGTTGTGCACTGCGTGACTGTTGCATTTGTCAACTCGTACTCCGAAACCATTTCTTGTAACACATTGGTTTTCATTCACTTCTGTTATATACAACTTTCCCTTAATTATTCAAAACTTAACCGTACATAATGTTTGACTCATTGTTATCTGGTTGATGCCGTGGTGATTGAGCAAGCCACCTTGTCATTCGGGGACGTCAGAACAAATGTCTTCCTGCCATTCTGTTTGTTCTATCAAAATGTCCTGCGAAGCCACAATGTAACTTCGTTTCTAATTAGTTTGATCATAAGAGTCGGCTTGTGCGTCAGCGCATAAGTTTTATTGCCAATAGTAACTACATTACCGGTATGCTTTAAAGCGCTTCCAACTTATTCATTAGCTGGTCCATAGCATTTTATAATTTACTAAAGCTGGTCCTGAATATAGTATTCACTAGTTGTCCGCAGGCAGTTGATGGTTGGCTGGAACTTAATAATGGGTATATAAATTTAGAGTGATTGCCCTGATCTGTAAGCTAAACTCCAGCTGTCATTGAATATTATCTTTTTAGATGGCGTTAATAACACTTGCTCCCAAATGTGCAGTGTTCGTCCAGGATCAATTAATTATTGCTGGTTATGTGCAAAGTATTTGAACATTTAAACATTTTCTACATGGTTACTTTTGAAAGTTAGAGTGTAAAAGCGTATTTCTAAGCATTTCGCCTGTTGTATGTTTACACGGTACTTCCCAGAATTCAATTGCTTTTCATTTCTTCACTGCTTTCAGAATTGGCGTTGTTTCATCACTTATCTTGACAGCGATTTATACGTTCAATCCTATGCAAATAAGAACAGAATTACTGCACACTAGCAAAATTTCATCAGCACGCATCTCTGAAATACACTTCGGGGACACATAAACATGGCAACTTCGAATCGCCATCTTACCAGCATTCTCAAATAAATGCATTGTTGCTAATCCGTCATGAATATAGTCTTGACACTTTATCCATGTAATGGACGGCAGTAGAATCTGCATATATTCATGTTTTATCAAGACCTTTCACAAATTTGCAGCTACCAGATATGTTCCTGCAACTTAGTAGATAACCATTGTTCAGACCGATACCGGGTTCCAAATTAAACGACATGTAGTTCGTCTTCCTGAGCGCATCACAAATCAGTTGTAGATGTTCCATTTACTTGAAAAAGGAAACGATAAACTTCAACAACATTACCGCATTCAGATTAAGCTTCCGTTATTGTTGGTCGAACGTCATTATTGCTGTTTTTTGGATTAGAAGTAAGGCAACATATTCATGAGAAGATAGCGTTGACCAGGTAGGAACATAATGAAGCAAAAGTAACGAGCACATTGTTGGCATGCTTCTTGATAACTTTAAGACGTATTATGTTTCACTGAAACATCCCTGCTGTTCACAACAGACACAAGTAGTGTGCTGAGTATGTCTTTCAATAAGAAGGTTTCAAACTAATATATTCAACAAATATCTATATCGGATATATCTGCATATGAGTAGTACATGGTGAAATTTATGTGTTACAGATAGTCCATGCATACTTGACAGAGTTCCCTCAACTGAGTGTGACAATGTAGATACTGCGTTGACTCTGTCGCCAACTCAACTTCAGTTATTATACTATTCATTAATTCATTTTCGTACCTCGTTTCCAACCTTACTAACAGCGTGTATACGTTCACTCCAGTAGGGATTTATTGTTTCATCATTCTGATAGGCTGTGGTTATTGGAAGATTTGTTTTCACTTGTGAATTGCAGTGTGCAAATGTCATTCAATTAGAATTACAGAAACGAAGATGTTTGTTTGTAGATGTTTCACATGTAACGTGAAAAATCACAGATTTCAGACAAGACAAGCAATTTCAACTTTCCTAATACGAGCTGCATACTATTTAAGCTAAGGTCCACTCTTAAAATTATTGGCCATATATAGCGCCTGGTGGTTTGCATTCCGTTATTTAATTCCATGCTAACGTCATTCTCCCACTTATAGAAGTAACTCGGCCATCCATACTTGACCTCCAGCAGTTGTCTGGTAATTTCAGTCTGAACCACATTTCTTGTTGACAGTGCTCTTATGCACAGATCTCTGAAGCGAGTTCTTCATCCTCGCATGTTGATGACAGGCTGTGCTTAGAGAACTGGTCT